>JARHVA010002126.1:1627500-1700000 GCA_037957365.1 Torreya grandis
CTATACCACACAAAAAATTAAAACATGATAAGCATCCTCCATTATCATTTTTAAATCCATACTTATTTTATACCCATATGGACACTACCAACCATAAAGGTGTATAAATCCAATTCCTAACATCATTTGTGTTGAAATTGTCAATCTTACTGAATTTGTACTCAAATGACCAATTTAAGCTAAAATCACTAAAACTACGCTAAATGGTTCGATATTTTTGTATAAAATCATCAATTTAGGCCAATTTATCCCTAAATAGGGAAATAAATTTTATGTGATACCTAACTTTGATCAATTCATTTTGAGTCAAAATGATGATTTCACCTTTTTGTGTTTTGGATCATTCTTTTATTCTATTTCATTAGTACACGTCATGTACCTTTGTTATTTTGTGTTGGTAACATCCTAAATGGGAATATGGTTTCAAGGCATCTAAAATCACCTTCTAATTCTTCTCAAGTCAAATTATAACCCAAGAATGACTTTTTGACCATTTTGATTAATTGAGGACCAATTTCCAAAGAATTACACAAATATTGATTAATCTTATTTAAGGCTAATTAATTCAAATCAAGAGCTTAAGTCAATTTTTCATGAAGGTTATTGATTAATTCAATATTGAAAATTGATTCTCAATATCTACATCACCTAGTGACATCATCTATGGGGTGGCATCTAAAAGCCATAAATACATAAAATATCTAAATTATGGGCACCCATGCCTAATTAATGCCCCTTCCCCTAAAATTATTATGAGGATATTTATAGATTTAATTACAAATATTAGATTAATAAATGGCCACACATCTCAATCTTGAGATGGATGGTCATGGTTGATCTTAGACCAATTCCAAAATCTATAAATAATAGGGCATAAAACACCATTTCTTAAGCTCAAAATTGTAGAGTTATAATGTAGAATTGTCTCCACATCCTTTTTTGTTGATCATTTGCATTAATTTTAAGCTTAATTTGATAGACCAATTTGGATATTTCTTTTATTGAGTATAGGTTATACATAGATTTCTTGAGGCAATGGAGGAAGAAAGAAACTATTGTTGACAAAGACTAGAGCTTTAAATCAAGGGAAGAACACGCTCGGAGCCGCTCTTGGGTGGTGAAATCAATTTAAGAAGGTAATAGATATTACTTTCCTCTAATTTTTTATTAATTATCATTAACAAACCCTGAATGAATAGCTTGCCTTTGTTTGTTTAGTTCTTTATGCATTTTGATAGATTTATTGACTAATGTTTGACTAACAACCTTTGTAATCCATCCTACATTTTGGCATGCTCGATGGGACTCATGGAGTCCATTTCAGCAAGGAAGACACTATGGAAAATTTAAATTTCCATTTTGGTCATTGAAATGTCCTTTACCAACATTTTTATGCTTATTTTCCCATGTTTTTATGCACTCATAGGTTACATAGTGATAGTCAACGGTTCTTAGTGACCGTCAACAGTTAGGGCCAACTACCCATGGTTGGGTTGTAAGGTAAATATGTTTAAAAATATTCATTTTTGATCTTTTATTTAAGTTGTTGATAATAAATTGGATTTCTTAAGTGTATGGTCTGAACCAAAACATGATCTAGAAGGTGTCTTTTGGATTTTTTATACTATCTTAGGTTAAGCAAAATTTTCATGTCAAATTATTTCTTGCCTAAATTGTTTTGAGAAAATTCAAGTTTTTATTAGTTAAAATTGAATTTTAATTCTCTGGTCTGGTTTTATTTCATGATTTAGAATGTTTACTTTTAGAGATTTTTTTACTCTAATAGTTAACAAGTGCCTTTTTACAAGAATGTTGATGCCTTCAAGTTGATAGGTAACCATTAAAAATCAGGTTTCGACTGGCCATGGTTGGTAAAAAATCATTTGGTGATGGTTAGGAAGTACCTATTGATGGCTAGAGGTGACCGTCGATGGTCACTATGTTTTCAAAACACAACTCAAGATCACTTAAACCAAAGTTGCTTGTCTCATTTGAAAAAGTGCTTCAAAGATAAAGGAGACTCTCATAATTTTTATGTAGGATCCATATGTAAAAATATCATTTAGAGTTTAATTAGTATTTTTAGCCTCCTTTTGGTGCTTAAAAAGACCTAACTTTCCTTTTGTGCTTTAAAAGGAAAAATTGCTTGTTTATGTTGAATGTTTTGTAGTTTTTCTTTAAATTTTTTGTAACTTAAGGCCAAAGGGCCAAAGAACATCACCAAACACATCAATTTGGTGCTTTAAAACCAAACTCACTTTGAAGTTTTATTTTGAATAAGTCATTTATCATTGCTTTTTTTATTAGATTTGTTTGAGCAAAAAAGAATTTGTATGTGTATGCTCTCCCACATCCCCTATAGGAAAATTGTGGGTTCAAAAGTGCCATTTTTATTACAAATTGTGCCTTAGTTCAAAGGCATAAAAAGGATGTTGTTAAGGCTCTCTCCAAGACATGCATGGCTTGGGTGATCTAGAAACAAAAATAAATCCTTTTTACTTAGTTTTTTTATTTCATGCATTTTGGCTTATGAGGGGGATTTCATCACCTCCGATAAGTTACATAGAGAAGCTTTGACCTGAGGTTTCATCTCTTGGCATCGTCTTTAACCCATCTCCATTGGGGGTATACAAATTGGGATCACCCCACTTTGATGGTGATTTGAACAGTTAAACCTTCTCCATTAGTAGGAGTCTAAGCCTTGGACATATGATCATTTTGGATATCACACTATACTAATCAATCAATGGATGTAGTGGTTGTGAAAAGGACTAGAACTTTTCACAAAAATCCATTTGATGTGGACCCAACTAATGTGTTGATTCTCTTGTGTGTATAATGTGAAAGTTGGTACACATGGGATCCATCTAAAAATGTGCAAAAATTGTTAGTTTTAGTCAACCCCACTTGGCCATACCTTAATAGGATTTAGGAAAATTACTTATTTGTATTTGTATTAGATTATTTGGACCTCTTGATTTGAGTCAAAATCATAACTAAACACATTGTCCACAATTTCTTGAACAAGGAGGCGTAACACTACCTAAGTGAATATCAATCTTTTCCTTGTTTAAATTTATCATCTTAAACATTATGTCATAACTACTAATTGGCACAGTTATGCTAGCCATTTGAGTCTAAATCATTTTCCAAATTTTCTTAACATCCTTCATTGATAATTTAAATTTAAAATTGCACTTTTCTAAGTTCATAAGGTTTATCTATTAAATTGGGTTCGCCATTTGCACTTAACTTGATGGAACTTGGGTTCAATTTATAATTTGGATTGAAGGCCATTTATTAACTCATTATCACATTATCATCATTGGTAGACTCAAGTCATCTTATGTATCACTCATGCGTTAAGTCCTAGAACACATTTTATACTACTATTCCTATTACCATGTGGCAATGTTGTGTCACTCATTTGGTTCTAGTTTTATACTTAGTAATTCTTTCATGTTTCCACATCATGATTTTTTTGGTTTACATTGTCTCCTTCTTAATCTGAAGGGATTTCTTCTAGTTTTCTAGTTGTAACTCATCAAAGCTAAACTAGATTATATGGTAATAACGTATTCAAAAGTCTATGTTTTAATGTACTATGACACTCTAGGCTTTTGGAGTTATCATACCCTCTTCCAATTTATATGATTACAACCCTACCCAAGGTTGATTATTTTTATGAGCACATTCTTCTAATTGTGTGTGGTTATAAACCACCCTCCTTTTATAGTCTCTTTGGTACCTTAGTCATTTGATTGAAAGAAGGATCAAAATTCATACCTTGTTTAAAATGTTTGAAAAACATAGTCTAAATCTTGAAAAACATAGAGAACAAACCTTTCTAGACATGATACTAAGGTACACTCATAATGGGGTCTCTTGTGGCCTTAGTTGTGAGGTAGAGCATTATTATGGCAGATATGAGTATTCCATCTTGTTTGAGAATGTCACCCTATTTGAGCCTATTTGATGAACACCATTCCAATCCATGTCAATTTTTGTGTATCATTCTCATCTTACCCATTTGATTTGTGCATCATGCTCGAAGGTTACTATTTTAGGTTACCTTCCTTTGATTTGTGTACCACACTTGACGGTTACCATTGTAGGTTCTTCCCCTTTACCTTGTGTGAGTCATCTAACTCCATCACACATGAAGGTTTCCATTTTAGGCTATTCTCCTTTAGCTTGTGTGAGTAATCTATCTCTGCAATGTGTGAAGGTTACCATTTTATGACCTCCTCCTTTAGTTTGCATGAGCAACCAAACTATGCAACATCACATCATTACTATTTTAGGCCCATTTCATGTATTTATTAAGCTTATTGTTGAATAACCTCCATTTAATGAACTAGATTATGTTGATCCCTTCTTCAGCAGTCTAATTTTTGGAGATCCCATTATTAAACCACAAACCATTGTTCCAACTAAACCAAAACAAGAACCATTACCTCTTCAAGAGCCATCTTATGAGGACCATAATGTGTTTAAAGTTGATATTTTGTAACCAAATATGAACCAAAACCCCAATGTTATTATTGAAACACCCATTTGTGATGAGTCACCCTATGATGAATCACCTATTCATAATTTACCTATTTTTAAAGAGCCTTATCTCGTTGACAAGCTAGTCTCTACAGAGTTGTCTCATGATATTTTCCCACTCGTTGAGGAGTCTCCTCTTGATAGATAATATTCTATTGAGTCATCACTCAAATGGTTCCCTCTCTTTGATGGGCTTCACTTAGATAAGCTAGTCTATGTTGAACCCATCACAGATGAATCACTTTTTATTAAGCCCATTATACCATCACAAGGCATTACTTGTCCAAAATTTAACATTCAACATAACATTAAAGAAACAACCATATCAGATGAAGAAATAACATTAAAGTTAGATTCTATTTTTGAATTGACATTAGATTTAACATTATAACTAGAATCAACATGAATTGCAACGTTAGATTCAGAGTCCCTTGTATCAGAATTAGATTCAAAAATAGAATACCGTATTGGTTATTACAACATTATTTAAAATTTCCTTATAGATCAGTTTGAATATATTTGTGATCCTTTTACAATTTTTTAGGATGATTACTTTATCATCGACATGGGTTTTCCTAATATCTTATATGAGGATTGTGTTTTCATTCATCATTCCATTATTCTCACCTAATAAATCTATTATATTAACATTCCACCTCCCACAAACATTGATTAGGACTAACAGAATCACACTTTATTAAACTTTATCCATGGTGACATACCATTTTTAGAATATCGGGGGGCTCAAGACCAAATTCATGTAGAAGAAGAACAATCTCCTAGTGAAACCTTTTTAGAGGTGCTAGGGGATGATCAAAAAACAAACTCAACATCTTTTAATGAAACCTTTTAGAAGTCACTAGAAGAAGATCAAATTCAAATGTTAACATCTCTTCATGAAACTTTCTTAGAGGCACTATGGGATAATCAAGACAAATTCATTGGTGAAAGTCTCATCAAGGAACCAACAATTAAGAACAAAATTTCTTCACTGCTTGATGAAGACATTATCAAAGAAAAAATTAAAATAACTTCCAATCTACAAAATAATTAGATGGTAGCTACTCTCAAGATCAAGCAATATAAAAATTTGGTGGTCCTATCAAGATCATCTTCAGAAGTCTTTAGCCTGGTAACAACCAAAACTATCTCAAATTTGGTATCATAAACACTACGTGTGACTGAAAAGCCCAATCTTCATTTATTTCTCATTCATTATACATTTCATTATCATCCACCTATTCATTATCCACTCATCCCATTTATCCTAAGCCGAACATTATTTACCATCACTGGTAACACTTTCCTTTGTAAAGGCTACAAGGATATCTTATCTTGATGTTTGAAGGAAATAGACTCAATGACCAAAAAAGATCATGAACACATTATTAAGATCTAGATCACAAATAAGTTATTGATAGAGAAACTTCTATGCAAGGATGTTGGATAGCAACTTTATAACTGATCATTTTTATTATGTCACATATTAACTAGGATGTGCATCTCCCTATCAACAAGAGTAGTAGAGCCATTTTTCACTTTTTCGATTACCATTTACCATTACCATGCCTCGTCTCTTGGGGGAAACCCTATAGAACATTTCATTATAGGTATATTATAGCTTTATATTCCATTTATCATGATTTCTAAACTACATTAACTTGAGGTCCTTCAAGACTATGTAGGCAACACTCAATTTCTATTGAGGTTAGCTTGATCATCCCTTTCTACATGCTCTTACCATTTTGCAAGTATCTTGTACCATGATCTCACCATTTTGAGAGCAACCTAAGCCATGATCTATTATTTTACAACTAAATTTCGCTCCACTCTCACCATTTTATGAGCATGTTAAGTTAATCATCACTTGGGGGAAACTCTATTGCCATTATAGCCAATTATCTTCTGATCATTTCTTTATACCATTTATTTATTATTGACCAAGGATTGTTTTTAGCCATCCTATTTATCCTATTTTGATCTTGGTTCCTTTAGTTCTTATCACACATATTATAAGGGGATTTTGATCCAAATTCAATAGTTTTAGAATGCCATGTTAAATGACATTATATAGAATTAGTGTGACATTTGATCTGGTAAGTTATCTTTCATCTATTTTCTTACTCGGTATCACTAATTATAACTACCTATGGGAAAATTAGTAGTATCCTTGATTATAACTACCTTTGATAAAATTAGTATTATGATGTTGTTTCCTAATTATAACCTCCTATGGGAGAATTAATATAATGCCTTTTTATCATGCATTTCCACGTCATTTGGTCATTATTATTATCATTTGCCTTTATTCATAAACTTGTTGTAATCGGGTTGATTTTTTATCACCCTTTGTGTTGACAGAATCACAGTGACTTTAGGTCATAATGGGATTACTTAGATTCTGCTTAATTCATTTTGAGGTCAACTCAGTCCCCCTTTCATTACGCTCTCACCATCTTGAGATTATTTTAAGTTGGCACACTCTCACCATTTCATGAGTTGGACCATTCTATATCTCTTAGTTCTTAATCAAGTTAAGATAATTAAAAAATTCCAAAAACATTCATAAAACATTTGTTTATATGATTGTTATTTGTTGTCTAGTCTTTTATATTACTGTTTGGTCTTCATTTGTCTTGATTTTCCAAGTACATCTTGATGGTCCACATAGATATTGATTATTCATATCTTTATCTCAAATTATCAGGTTGTTCTTGATTTATTTTTGAAAATTCTTGTTTCTACTTAAGTCTTGATTGTTCATATCTAAATTTTAAGTTCAATTCATTTATGTTTATCCTTCTCTTTGTTTTTGCTTTTTTATTTAAATGTAAATAGTTGTAACTCTGGTTTTGGTCATTGTTTTACCATTATCCTTAATTATAGATATTCACATTTGTACCATCTCCATGCATTTTAAGTGTCATGTCACTATTATTTATTCATACTTATGATGCCTAATTTATATTCCAATAGTAAGCACTTTATGCTCTAGAATCAAGTCTTAATATTAATACAATTATGATGAGCAAATCTCAAGATCACTATGCATAAACTAGGCTCAATAGTTTTAGCACCTGAGTCTATGCTAAGACCTACATCTCTTAGCATACATCATGACTATAATCAATTTTTGGTCAGTTTTCATCATCCCTCATTCCATTCTCTCACAATTTTGGGTGAAATACATTGGCTTGAGGTCCATTTGAGATATGTAGGTAGCACTTGGATACATGATGTATCCTAGGTTAGCTTAGCCACCTTCACTTTTTTGTCATTTCTTTTATCTATTTCTACATTCTTTTATGCTTGGTTTTTTGTGGCTTTTTCAAAGTCATTACACCATCACTTATATCTTTACACCTACTCCCTTTAATCTATGAAATGACTTTGAAAAGATAGAAGTGGTGTAATGAATTATCATGATCAAATCTACCCTACTAGACCAACTCTTATTATCATCTTTTTGGAGACCACATTATCCTTTTCCTCTAATTCTAATCTCTCCACACTTCTACCCATGATGGTATTATTTTAGTGTGTAACTTGTCTCAAGAATGATCAATGTTGTAATCATACATCTTACACTCTCAAATTAGGTGTGTTTAAAGTGTGTCACATATATGTTTAGATTGTATCCTTCTCATTCCCCCCATATTGGGGCCCATTATACATATAATTATATTCTAATCATTGATGGTAGCCACGTGTGCAAGCATTATCATATCTAGATGTGATCTATTCCATGGGTTAAAGATTTCATTTTCCCTCTCTTTTCAAGAGTCCATTCTTCTCTTTCATCTTAGTATGTCCCCTCGAGGGATCATTATGGGTCATTTCCAATTTCTTCTTGGAAACTCTTTTATGTAAAAATATGTTGCTTCACCTAAATGTCTCGCTATGCCTTCTCAAATAGGGGTAAAATGTGGACATCCAATTCCTAACACCATTTGTGTTGAAATTGTCAATCTAACTCGATTTGCACTCAAATGACCAATTTAAGCCAAAATCACTAAAAATGTGCTAAATAGTTCGAGCTTATCATATGCAAGTGCCAATTTAAGATAATGTATCCCTAAATGGGGTAATGCATTTTATGTGATACTTGGCTTTGATCAATTCATTTGGAGTCAAAATGATGATTTTGCCTTTTTGTGCTCTGGATCACTCTTTTTTTATAATTCATTAGTACACATCACATAGCTTTGTTATTTTGTGTTAGTAACATCCTAAATGGGAATACGGTTCCAATGCATCTAAGATCACCTTCTAATTCTTCTTAAGTCAAATTATGACCTAGTCATATGAATTTTTGACTATTTTGATTAATGGAGGACCAATTTACAAAGAATTGTGCAAATATTGATTAATCTTGTTTAATGCTAATTAATTCAAATCAAGAGCTTAAGTGAATTTTCCATGGAGGTTATTGATTATTTTAATATTGAAAATTGATTCCCAATATCTACATCACTTAGTGACATCATCTATGGGGTGGCATCCACAAACCATAAATGTAACAAATATCAGGTTTATGGGCACCCATGTCTAATTAATTCTCCTTCCCCCCAAATCATTATGAGGATATTTATAGATTTAATTTTAAATATTAGATTAATATATGGCCACACATCTTAATCTTGATATAGAAATTCGTTGTTGATCTTAGACGATTTCCAAAATCTATAAGTAAGAGGGCATATAACACCATTTATTAAGCTCAAATTGTGTAAACTTGTAATGTTAAAATCTCTCCACAAGTCATTTGTGTTTTGATTATTATGTTATTTGAATTTGGATTAGCTTTAATTGATAGGCAAAATAGATAGTTTATATTATAAGCCTAGGTTTTGCATATTAGTGTAGGTTTTTATTTTTCCCTATTTATTAATTAGGGAAATTATATGTGTGCATACATGGAGTTTTCCTACATTTGTGGGATAGGATAGCTTATTTGGAGATGTGTGCCATAGATGTGTCATAGGTGTCATAAGAATGTTATAAGTAACTCCCTTGATGGGAGTTACTTCTCTATTCTTAGCGCCTTGTCACCACCTTTCATGGAGGAGTTACAGTCTATTCTTGGGGTGCCTTGACCACCTTTTGTGGAGGAGTTACTTACGTGATCTCCTATATGTATTCTTCATTTTGGCCATCTCATGTTAATCAGATATTGAGTTTTCTCCTATTTTGTCTTGTGCAATTTATCTTCTTGTATAGTTTCAAATTGATTTAGCATCTATGTGGTGTGCACTTGCTTCATCTCGTGTGATCACATCTCCATTGCATTCAAATTATCTAGATTCTGGAAACAACTCTGATATGGTATTAGAGCCACCTCAGTAATCGTGTGTCTGGTTATGCGTGCAGCTTATTCTAAAATTTTTACTTTGCTTTCTTAGTAGTTTTTTTGTTTAACTCCGTTGCATTTGAGAGTTTTGGTAGAGTTTATTGAAAACTCATGAAAATCCATATGGAAACTTGTTAAAAAATTGCTTCTGAGTTAGAATTTGCCAAGACATCTTGTATAGATCTGTTGTGGCTTCAACAAAGGTAGTGGAATTCCTTGTTTTTTGGTCATTTTGCAGGAAAGTGGAATTCCTTATTTTTGGTCATTCTCAAGGAAAGTGGAATTCCTTATTTTTTGGTCATTCTACTGGAAAATTCAAGTCAACAACCCTTCCATACATAATAGTGCGCAATGATAAGACCGCAGTGTATTGGGAGGATGTGGTTCTGGACGACACGGTTAAGGTGAGCCCCGACATTCTGCCTAAAGAGACCACGATTCTGCAGTCGTGGAACAACGGCCCCAACAATATCAAGCATATTACTACGGCTAGGTATAGGGCCATCATTTCATTTGCAATTTTTTTTCTATTTGATATTGTGCTCATTGCAGATGTGCTGAAGAATCACGCCCTAGGTGCCAAGTTCAAACCTTTTCTTGGTTTCCAATGCCCATGTGGTGGGCCCACCCTCTCTCCCTGTTTAATTGATAAATCTTATTTTAATAATTATTATGATCTTAAATCAGTCATTTGATTTTTGAATTAAATTCAAATTGGAAATTAACATTAAAAAAAAGCAGTTTAAAGGTTTTTCAAAACTTGTATCTTCGACCTACGAAGACGAAGGGTGAGGCCTGAGTTGGCAGGAGGCCAATTCCCTCTCACAAAGACCTCCCTTGGATTCCTCACTCTGTGCTGAGTCCAATGAGTGGTTGGAAGGCCACTTTCTCTCTCAAAATAGGCATTTTTTTAATGTTTTAGTGTTGTTTTTGCAAAAACACTAGTTTATGGGAAAATTGAATCTTTAATATCTTGCAAACAGTAGCTCAGATTTGGGTACCATTTTTTGCAAAAGTGTTTTTAATTTAATTATACACAGTGTAGGCTTTTTTTTGTTAAAAATACACTAGTTTATAAAGTGCCAAAAATTTGGGTCTCTCAGGACGCATTTTCGACTGAGTCCGACGTCCTGTTTGCTTAAGTCTTGCACTGATTGCTCTAAGACACATTCTCAACTAATCCCAATGTCTTTTGATCATGCACTTGAATATTTGGGGGGGGCTCAACATTTTGGGGGGTGTGATTATTTTTCACAACTTACAAATCTTTGCTTTCATTCTCCTTTCTACATAATTTCACAACATGCAATCAACACAAATTCACCTAAATTCAGCTTAAAATGGATTCTTTTCAACTTAAACCCCTAACACCCTTCAAATATCATGAATGGAAGGTTAAAATGTCAATCATTCTTAGAAGCAAAGGGTTGTATAGGATCACCATGGGTACTGAAGTAGAACCTAGCACTGATGTTGAAAAGGTCAAGTGGTACAACCGTAGTGATGAAGCCTATAGATTACTGAGCTTGTCCATGTCTCTAAAACTTCTCTTCCATTTAGAAACCTACAAGACTCCCAAAGACATATGGGACACCTTAGAACTCTTATTTGCGAAGCTTGATGAGATGAGAGGTCATGAGCTTGAAAATGAACTCATAAGTCTAAGTCCTAGCAACTTTGACACCCTATAGGACTTATTCACTAATTTTAAGGCCCTTAGATTGTAACTAAAATAATGCAGGATAGAGAAGAAATATGATCAACTCATCCTTTCTATTCTTGCAAAGTTAGGTCCAAGCTATTCAGTCTTTGTCTCCACTTTTCATGCCACAAAAAGTGCCCTTGGCGCTACATGGAAAATGCTTTATTTGGATTCATTCATTGCCAACTTGACTAGGGAGCAAGATAAGCTAATTCAAATGGGCACAATGAAGTCTACTCAACCCCAATCTTTGATAGCTGGAAATGGTAAGGATAAGACTTCAATAAAGGAAAAGAAGAAAAAGAACAAGGACCAGGAAAAGAAGAAAAAAACAACAATCCTACCAAAAACAACACTGAGTGTTCCTCCTCCAATGCTAAACCTAAGAAGGAGAAGGTTAAGTGTGCCTATTGTAAAAAGATAGGGCATGATGAACACAAATGCATGAATAAATAAGTAGATCACCTAACTCATCTTCTAGAGAAGCACAACATAGGTGTTCCTTAGTCCATCAAGCAGAATTCATCTACCCAAGATTCTACTAAGGCAAAAGGTAAGGGTAAGGAGAAAGAAAAGGGCAAGGACCTTGTAGCAACTGTAGCTTCTACACCATCATGGGTCATTGATTTGGGTTCTTCTCACCAAATGGGCTCTTCACTAGTTGAGTTTTCATCTTTAGAGCCTTGTAGCATGACTTCAATTAGTTTGGGTGATGACACATCAGTTTTCATTGCAGGGAGAGGGTCAGTTGAAATGGAAGGAGGAAAATTCAATAATGTTCTAAGTGTTCCTTCTCTTTCAACCAATCTCTTATCAGTGTACCAAATTACTCACATTGGTCAGGGCATGAGAGTTGAGTTTTCACCAAATTTAGTGGCTATCAGGGAGTTGCATAGTGATACTACAGTGGTAGTGGTTAGGGCAGATCACCAAGCAAGGTTATACACCTTCTCACATTTTGCACCAAATGTTTCTCCAATACCATTACTGACTCATTCAGATGAAGTTAGCAAATTGTGGCATGAGCGGTTTGGCGACCTTAACTACCGCTACCTTGAGTAACTTTGCAAACATGACATGGTCATTGGCTTGCCTTGTGTCCAAATCTCAAAAGGACTTTGTGAGGGGTGCTCCCTTGGGAAGCATCCTGAAGCAAAATTTGACAAAGGCAAAGCTTGGAGGGCTTCACAACCTTTGGAGTTAGTCCACAGTGATGTATCGGGACCCTTTCCTAGACCATCTTTCATAAGGGCCAAGTACATCCTCACTTTCATTGATGATTTCTCTAGGTACACTTGGATATATTTTCTCAAACAAAAGTCTAAAGTGTTTGAAAATTTTCTAGACTTCAAGGCTCTTGTTGAGAAACAGAATGAGATATCCATCAAGTTTCTTTGAACTAATAATGGAAGGGAGTATGTTAGCAACAGGTTTGAGCAGTTTTACACCATAGAGGGGATTGATTTGCAGTGCATAGTTACTTACAGTCCTTCATAGAATGGGGTTATAGAACACAAAAATAGGTTCTTAAAAGATATGGGTAGTTGTATGATTCACTCCAAATCCTTAACACCATAGTACTAGGTCGAAGCCATCAATTATGCTTGCTACATTCAAAATAGGATTCCTCACAAAGCTTTGAAAGGGATAACACCATTTAAAGCTTGGCATAAAAGGAAACATGATGTTGAGCACCTTAGGGTTTTTAGATCCCCAGCCATGGCCAGCATACTGAAGAAGAAACATAAAGATATAAAATGTCAGTCCAAGCCTTTCATCTTTGTAGGATATCTAGATGGTATTAAGGGGTATCATCTTCTAGATCCAGTCACTCATGAGTTTTTCATTGAAAGAAGTGTCCACTTTCAGGAGAGTCCTTGAGACTCAACACTTGGCACTTCTTCTCCCTCATTAGATCTACTTCTTCATGATGATTCCTCATCAAATTTAGATCATCCAGAGTAGGTTCTTGAGCCAGAGACATCTTCTTCTTCTTTGAGTTCAGACAGTAAGGACAATGATGCAATGTCATCCACCTCTAGTTAGTTAGAGGATGAGGATTTATCACATGACTCACCCACTTTCAGGCCACTTTGGGCTAGATAGACACTTGAGAGTACTAGCACTTGGGTAGGAGATCTCGCAGATGACAGACGTACTAGGGGGATTTTCAGAGAGATCCACATGCCTTCTTTGCTTTAGTTTTAGATCCACACACTTTTTGAGAGGCATCAAGGGTACCTGAGTGGGATAATGCTATGGAGGAAGAATATTCTTCCTTAATCAAAAATCACACTTGGGACTTGACTTCACTTCCTAAGGGAAGAAAGATAGTTTGATGTAGGTGGATATATCAGACCAAGTTTGTAGCAAATGGGTCGATTGATAAGTACAAGGCATGATTGGTCACCAAGGGTTTCTCACAGGTGGCAGGCATTGACTATTTAGAGACCTTTTCACCTATTACAAAGATGACTTCTATCCGACTCACCTTGGCTATTGCCACAACACATGGTTGGGATGTGCACCAGATGGATGTGAAGAGTGCCATTCTTCATGGAGACCTAGAGGAAGAGATCTACATGGAGCAGCTGCCAAGATTTGTTTAGGATTCTTCCTTAGTATGCAGACTTAGGAAATATATCTATGGCCTCAAATAGGCCCCTCAAGCTTGGTATGCCAAGATGGATTCCTTCCTTCTCACAGTAGGTTTCACTAGGTGCCATTTTCACCCCAATGTCTACTTCTTACGATAGGATGATTCGCTCCTAATTTTGGTTCTATATGTTGATGACCTTTTGATCACTAAGAGTTCTTCATCAGCTATTGCAGTAGTGAAGGCATCTCTCTAGGATAGATTTGACATGACAGACTTGGGTTTGTTGCACTACTTCCTTGGCATCGAGATCTCATAGTCAGATTCAGGGATTTCTCTTGGATAACCTAAGTATGCTCTTGATTTATTGTCTCAATTTCACATGGCTAATTGCAAGTCATCTCTGACTCCCTTTATATCAAGAGTCATGCTTGAGAATGATTGTTCTTCACCATTGGTTGATGCCACTCGATATCGACAACTTGTTGGTAGTCTCATCTACTTGACTCACACCATGCCCGACATATCATATACAGTGGGACTTGTCTCCATATTCATGCAGGAACCTCATGAGCTACATTGGAAAGTAGCTAAGAGGATCTTGCATATGATATAGGGTTCACATAGATATGGGATTCATTATAGATTTGGCATAGAGGTTGACTTGGTTGGATATATAGATTCAGACTGGGCTGGTGATTCACAGACTTATAAGTCCACTTTTGGTTACAGTTTCTCTCTAGGTTCTAGTCTTATCAGTTGGTCTAGCAAGAAGCAGAATGTTATTGCTATATCATCCTTAGAGGCAGAGTACAGGAGAGTTATTAATGTAGCTACTGAGGCTATTTGGCTTTAGGGGATTCTTTCTGAGTTTGGCATTCCTATCAGGCAGCCCACCATCATTATTGTGACAACTAGAGTACCATTCAGATTTGCAAGAATCTGATTTAGCACCACTAGACCAAGCACATAGAGATTCACATGCATTTCATTTGAGAGCTTATTCATAGTCAGGTCATTGACTTGATATTTTGCCAGTCTTCGAAGTAGGTTGCAGACATCTTCACCAAACCTTTCACCGAGAGAAAGTTCATTCATTTATGAGCTCTTCTTGGGGTGCTGTCTACATCTGTAGTAGCATCATCTTTAGGGGGGCCTTCTAGCCTCTTCATTTCTTTTATGTCTCTCTTTTAGGGGGGATTTTTTTCCTATAGGTTTTCTCCTTTTCTCTATCTTATGAGAGATTTCATTTTTACATGGGTACCTCATCATGCCTAGTTGTCGGGACCTATTTTATATTTCCACACTACCCACCTAAGCTGCACTTATGGGGGGGTATTAGTGTAGGTTTTTATTTTTCCCTATTTATTAATTAGGGAAATTATATTTGTGCATACATGGAGTTTTCCTACATTTGTGGGATAGGCTAGCTTATGTGGAGATGTGTGTCATAGTTGTGTCATAGGTGTCATAAGAATGTCATAAGTAACTCCCTTGATGGGAGTTACTTCTCTATTCTTACCACCTTGTCACCATCTTTCATGGAGGAGTTACAGTCTATTCTTGGGGTGCCTTGACCACCTTTTGTGGAGGAGTTACTTACGTGCTCTCCTATATGTATTCTTCATTTTGGCCATCTCATGTTAATCAGATATTGAGTTTTCTCCTATTTTGTCTTGTGAAATTTATCTTCTTGTATAATTTCAAATTTATTTAGCATCTATGCGGTGTGCACTTACTTTATCTCGTGTGATCACGTCTCCATTGCATTCGTATTATCTGGATTCTAGCAACAACTCCGATATTGCATAGAGTTATTGAGGTAATGGAGTAGAAAAAAAACCATTGTTGACAAATACTAGAGCTCTAGATCAAGGGGAGAAAATACTTGGAGATGATCTTAGGTGGTGGAATTGATTTCAAAAGGTAACTAGTATTAATTTCCTTCATTTTATTCTTCGTTATCATTATAAATCCCCACATGAATAGGTTGTATTTTTTTGTTTAGTTATTTATTAATTTTCATATATTTATTGACTAATGCTTGACTAATAACCTTTATAATCCATCCTACAATAGGGACACTACCATTAGTGGTAGTGTTTAGATATATATCTAGTTTACAATTGCCAAAATTCATCCAAATTATAAATGATTTTAAAGCTATTGTTTAGTCTATTTATCTTATTGAACCCTATCATGCGATGTTTTCAAAAATCATAGTAAAAATACAAGTCTAAGCCTTTGTATTCTTCATCTAAAAAATACCAATCAAACATCTACTAAATATAAATGAATCAACTACACAAACACTCTATTTTTTTTATTCGTCCCTATTTTAATATAAAGAATAGGATCAATAATATTACATGTATAAAAAATTCAAAGAGTAGCCCATGAGTGATATTCATCAAATCACAAATGATGTCACTACATGCATCATTATATATAATATTACACCCTTATTCAGATAATTTCCCACACATAGGGGATAACTACATAAGTCTAAAGCCCTCTTTGGAGTATTTTATATGTAGGCAGTGCCCATTGATAGAGGGTTCTTTAGGTCAGATTAACACTATGAGCCCACTAACCCATTTTTCATCAAATTCACTCCAAGGGTGAAATAAGGGTAAAGATCTAGGGTTTGATCAATCATTGAAGAGTGACAATCTATGTGTTAAATCTAAACACATCAGCCTATTCAATCTTCCACCCCAAGTTCAAATCCCTTTCCATCCAGACATGCATTTTTATGTATATCATTAAATGTTCAAATCCATTTCCAGCCAAACAAGTATTTTTGTGTGCGAACGTTTAGTGGGTGCTTGAAAAATCCATGAAAAGTTAGAAATAAGGATATATAAATGTGTTGCAAATATGCATAACACATTAATGTTAATAGCAAACATATCAATAATAGCTATGGAAAAAAATATTTATAATTTTAAACATGCAAATGAATAACACAACATTAATTCACAGGAATGTATTAATAACACATCAATAATACAAAAAATGGTTTGGCTTGATACATATAAGTCAACATTTATTTGAGAAGATATGAACAAAAACTATGGTAAAGAATATTTGAAAATTTGAAAATGTCAAAGAATAACATGGCAACATTAATTCACATGAGCATATCAATAACATAACAAAAATAATTTAGAAAGGGTTTGATTTGATACATTGAGTCAATATTTACTTGAATGGGAATACAAATATAAATTTTGATTCAAAAACAATAATGGTTAAACTCATGTGTGCATGAAAACCTTTAGGGCTTCCATCCACATAGATATAAATGTCTAGTAACACATTATATGCTTACAAGTTGCTCAAGGGAGGTAACATTTCATCCCTTGAGAATGTCTAAGATACAATATATGTTAAACCATGCATTCTACATCAAAGGTCATTCGGTTATATCATCATTCATCTCACATTTAAAATAAGTAATTTAAATTTGAGCATGTCATGATGAACATGATTAGCACAACATTTTAATATAGGAAAATATTAATGTATTGCAAATATAAATCACACAATAACATGAATACATAAAATAATTTTGTTTCATCCAAAAACAATTACTTTTTCTTTTATGTGAATGAAATGCTTAATTTTGATTCAAAGACAATAACATTTATGGGTATGTGAAAGAAAACATCCAGGGCCTCCATCTAATGTTAAATATTCCAACCCATGTTGTGTATCAAAATATAAATGCATCACAAATATAAATCACAAAATGACATGAATTAATATAAGAATTTAGTTTGATTTAAATAAACATTTGTTTTTAATTTTGTATGCACCTTATCCTACTCGCCAAAATGATTGCTAAATTATGCTTAATCTCATCAAACATTGACACTTAATCCCTATATCTCATATTAACATCACCCCTTCGTATCCATAAGTCAATCAATTAATTAATCCTAACTACATGAAATATCCTACTTTCCACATATTTACATTTTCCTAATATTCAAAATCCTAATTTACCCCACTTTCCACATAATCCTTATTTTTATAATTATTTATAAAATCACTTTTCCAATCACATATTCTCATATTAACATCACCCATAAGTCAACTAATTAATTAATCATAACTACATGAAATATCCTACTTTCCACATATTTATATTTTCATAATATTCAAAAACCTAATTTACCCCACTTTCTACATAATCCCTATTTTTATAATTATTTATAAAATCACTTTTCCAATCACATATTTCTCATGCCCCACGCCCCCCACACCCCGCCCCCTCGCCCTCGCCACCCCAAAAAAGGGTCTAGAGGCTTCCCACCTCTAGAACCTTCTCCCTCCTCAAATTTGAAATTTGAGAGGGAAACCTCCCCTCCAATCCCTTCCAAAAACCTCATTAAATAGGGGCATACCTAGGCATGGAAGACCAAAAGAAGGAATAAAGTCAAGTATATGTTGTCTTCATTTCATTATCCCGCATACCCTCTTCTGTCTATCATAGCATCCAAGCATCTAAGCATCCAAAGAATACATCAAGTTGTCTAGCTTGAAGCATTGTCAAGTAATTCAATATCAAGTCAATTAGCATTAGAGAATTGGTTGGAAAATATTAGAGATAAGCCAAAGAGGAGTGATATGATGGTAAGAACCCATGATTAATTCTGATCGTTCCTTAATTTCTTTCATATTCATGTTATTTGTGATATTTGAGTTATATTTAATATCATCACGTATACTTAGATCTATTTTTCTCAAATTTTACTTTGATCCAAAGAGATTCTAGAGGCTTCTACCTCTGAAACCGTCCTTCCTCTAGAATCATCCTAGGTATTTTTAATTCCTTGGATAATTTTACACCATTGATCTCCTACATCCAAATTTGAATAATGGTCATTGATCTTCCCTACTTATTTTTATTTAAACAAGCCATTCCTCCATGGCCAAATGAATGGAGGAATCCATGATCCACTATTCCATGTTATCATCCAAGTCAAGGAATCAAGCTATCATAATGCTACAAATCTAAGTCCAATAGAAATCAATAATCCAATAATTTAGTTTGAAGATCTTGGAGAGAAAATAGGAGAAGCAAGGAATTGGTACTAGTTGTCTAGTTGATTCTGATTTGCTTCCATAATCTCTCTTATTGAGTGTATTATGTATTTTGGGTAAAATTACCATATTTTAGTCATTTTTATTCATTTTCTCAAAATTACAATCATAATGCACAAAATATTTTGATGAGACCATCGAGAAAGGGATACAGATTAAGAAAAACCTCATTGAAAAGGGAATGATCAAATTGTTTACCCATAATGAATAAATCTGTAATCAAAATAAAACCTTTTTGGGTAAACTAAAGATCTTTAACAAAAACAAAAATGTCATAGGGGATGGTGTAATAGATTCTAAACATGTGAAAATAGTGTAGAAAGCTTTCCCAACTAACAAATAATAAAATGTCTTCACTATAAGGGTACCATAGGGAAAACCAAAACCCCAAATGGGAAAGAGGCATCTAATTAGTCTTAGTATACCTACAAAAATAGTCTTCCAATAGTTAATCATTGAAATTATGATTACTCTCCCTGAAATCCAACCATTAGATGAAAGCAAACCATTACTAATTGGTATTATGGAGATGAATTTTTTTGATATCATAGAGTCAAGTGATATGATACCAAGAGGTGTATGCAATTGAAATATTATATTCAATATCTAATTGAAAAATGGTACATTAAGGCTAAAGGGGAGAGCCCTACTACTCAGTCTAAGAATCAATAGCTTGGCATCTATCAGGACCCATTACCTAAACATGATTAGAGGAAAATAAATCCACTCAAAGACTAGGGTCAAGCATCCACCTCCAATCACACTAATTACCATTCCATCCTATTCCTTATGTCAACACCATCAAAATATGCAACACCCAAGAGCCCACATCACCACCATCCACCATTCTTAAGATCAATCGGGCCATAGCTGACTGTGTATCACCACATGACACAAAATAATTATAGCTACTAGGGCACTACCAAAAGACCCATCCACATCAACATCCCAAAAATTCAATATCTCTAAAAAAGTCTCTAAATATTTTGATAAACCATATGACATAATCTAATAGCTCGAGAAGACTCCTACCCGAATCTACTTATGAATCTTCTTAAAACATTATCAATGCATCGGGATATCTTTAATCAAGTCTTAAATTTTATTAAATTCCCTCAAGATATTGACACTAGATAGTTCTAATCATTGGTGGCTTACTTGTCACCCTTGTAGTAAATAAATTTTAGTGCCTAAGACATGCCTCCTATTAGCCTACATCACAATTATCCATTATTCATAGAAATTTCCATTTTCAACCATAGAATCCCTTAGGTGATCATATATGGAGGGTTGGCTTTGAATTTGTGTATTTTGTATTTTTGAAAGAAGTTGGGGTACTCTGAGGCTTCATTAGGGCCTACCTTGATAATGATCAAGGCATACAATGATAATGAAAGGCCATCTATAGGGACCATTTATCTTCTTATTTTTGTGGGACCTATTGTCCATCAAACCTTAATTTATGTTGTAGATGTTGATCTACCATATAATCTACTTCTAGGTCATCCATGGATCCATGAAATATAAACATTCCCTTCTGCTCTCCTTCAGTGTTTAAAATTCCCTCATTCTAGCATGGAGGTCATAATTCCTAGGGAAATAGAACATTTCTATAGCTATCAGATGATTCGATCTCATCCCACCTATTATTTACCTAACACATGTAGATTTAATCCTAATCTAACATCTACTAAATATGTCCACCCAGATTATCTAGTACCTAATTCCAATCCATCACCAGATGTCACCCATCTCAAGATCACATCCAAAGGTTTTGGAGAATATAAATACAAGACATTTTGTGTAGGATATTTTCCTCTCTCCCCATAGAGCTATGGGTCCCTAGCTATGAATAAGGATAACCCTATTAGCTATTAGTTTAGACCAATGGCTTTTCCTAGTGTGAGTCTGCTATTAAAAGAGTAATTTGATGAGCTAGATGATTTGTGGCTTATTCCAGACAATGAGGCCATTGCATTTCATAGAAAAAAGTACCCCTAAATTTATAAAATGTTACAAACTATGCAATATTAGGGAAAAAGACTAGGGAGACATGAACAAGGAAAGATTGAACCTATAGGGGTTCAATAACACCCACAACATCTTGGTCTAGGGTATAAAGCTCTTGACACTAGCCTAAAAAATATTATTTTGGATACTTCTTTGATGCCTAAGGAGTCTTTTTTTGACGATGAAGTCAAGACATGTTCCATTTATAGTCTTTATGAAGAGTTTTTTACCACCAATCTCTTCCATGACACCACCATCTCCACCATTAATATATCTCTTCATTACCCTAACTTGATAGATTAGGATCTAAAACATGAGCCTTTGACATGTTTTACAGTGATGAGGCCATTATAGAATATTTGGGAGAATGAGACTTTATGCCCTCTATAGATAATAAGAAAGGTTTTTCTATTAATCTTAGTAAGTCAGCTTATTTTTGGGAACAATGAACATCCCTCAATCAAATTGAAGAAGAGGAGTATGAAGAGGAAGATCCTTCTCAAAATTTTGAGGGCTTTTCATCCACTCTTGATGAATTATAATTCTATATATAATTATACATAGAGATCCTAGATGATTTTGCTTTAGACATCCAAGATTTATCATCACCTCCAACCTATCTTTAGGATCAGTCACTCTCCCTCATCGAGGAGGTTATTGAAGTTTAAATTGTAATAGAATAAAGTCCTAAAATTGTTAAATTGGGGGCAATTATTACACCTGAGGAATGCTAAATTCTTATTGAGCTACTCAAATATTTTATAGATGTTTTTGCATGGTGTTATTCAGACATACTAGGACTTGATCCCTCCTTGGTAGTGCATCATTTAGTAGTCCATCCTAATGCAAAACTAATCAAGAAAAAACTTTAGAAGATGCACCCCAAGGTGGCTTTATTAGTCAATTAAGAATTATATAAATTCCTAGAAGCATGATTTATTCAACATATTTGATTATTCTAAGTGGATATCTAACATTGTTCTTATGGCCAAGCCATGAGGGATTCGGATTTTTATAGACTTCTAGGACATCAAAAAATCATGTCCTAAAGATGACTTTCCCCTACCAAACATAGATATGATCATGGATTCTACTATGTGTTATGAGATGTTATCCCTCATGGATGGATTTTTGGGTTATAATCAAATAAAAATTATTTCCAAGGATTAGCATAAGATAGTATTTATTACTCCATGGGAAGTCTTTTATTATCAAGTGATGCCCTTTGGTCTTAAAAATGTAGGTACAACCTACCAACAAGAAATGACTATCATCTTCCATGATATGATGCACATCATTATTGAAGATTATGTTGACGACATTCTAGGGAAGTCAAAATTATGATCTGAGCATCATATGGTTTTAAGAAGAATTTTTGAATGGCTTCATGAATATAAGGTCAAATTGAACCCGAAAGAATGTGTGTTTGGAATCACCTCAGGAAAACTATTAGGATTCATCATGTCTATGAGAGGCATTGAGGTTGACCAAACAAAATTCAAAGCTATTATGAAAATGCCTCCTTAAAATCTAAATCAACTTAAGATCCTTCAAGTTAAGATACAAGCCATTTTTTAGTTCATTTCTCAACTCATAGACAAATGTCAGCCCTGTACCCATCTCTTGAATAAGGGGACTCATTTTAGTTGGAACTCTAAGTGTCAATAATCCTTCAACAATCTTAAGCAATATGTGGTCAAGCCTCCAGTGTTACCACTACCTATCATGGGAAGGCCTTTGCTTTTATACATATCAACAACACCTTGTGCAATAGGGGCCCTTATAGAACAACATAATGATGTAGGAAAAGAGTGAGCAATCTATTATCTTAGTCGCACATTGATTTCCTATGAGCTAAATTATACTCCTATCAAAAAAGCTTAATTGATCATTGTATTTATATCAAGAAAGATACAACATTATATTCTCAATAGCCAATTTCAACTCATAGCTAAAGTTGACCCCCTTAATTACTTACTATAAAAATTTGATCTCACTAGAAGGATGGCTAAGTGGATAATGTTGCTAAGTGAATTTGATATAGATTACATCCATCAAAAATTTATCAAAGGACAAGAAACTATGGATAAACTTGTAGAAACACCTCTGGAAAATACCAAGCCCCTTGTCATATCCTTTCTAGATGAATCCATCTTGAGCACTGTAGTATCTAATAGCTAGAAATTAGATTCTGATGGATCTTTCACCACACATGGGTCAAGACTAGGTATCCTTTTAGTAACCTCAGAAGGTGACCTCATCCCTAAATCTTTTCATCTAATTTTATTATGTACCAAAAATATTTTTTAATATGAGGATTTAATTACCAGCCTCCAATTTGCCATCTAGTGGAACATCCAACACCTTTAGGTATTCAATGATTCATAATTGATAATCAAGCAAGTGAATGAGGAATTTCAAACCAAGGACAAAAAATTACTTCCTACAAATAATTGGTGAATAAATTAAAGCAAAAAATTTATTCTATCACATTCAAATAGATACCAAGCAGAACTAATAAGGCAACTGACTCTATGGCAATTATTGGGTCTTTGATCAACCTTCGAATAGATGTCCTTAAAGGAAAATTTCTAGTTGAACATATGATATTACCAGGTCATCATTCCATGGCTCATTTCCAAATTTATGCCATCCCTAATCCCAATCTACCATGGTATCAAGACATATATACCTACCTTCATGATAATATCCTACCACTAGACCTCAATCATCACCAACACAAGGCCTTTATCCACCACACATCCTATTACACCATCTTAGGTAGTACACTCTATCAATGAGACTATGACAAGACCCTGTTGAGATGCCTGACCTCATAAGAGGCTACTCTTACACTCAATGACGTCCATGATGGTATCTATGGTGGCCATGTCAATGGATGGCCTTAGGCAAGAAGTTACTCCAGACTAGATATTATTGGCCTATAATAGATTAGGATGCTTATTAATATGTATGCAAATGTGTAGCCTATAAAAATCATGGTAATATAATTCATGACTCCACACAAGAGCTACAACCTATACTTAGCCCTTGACCATTTTCCATATGGGGACTAGATTTAATCAGCAAGATAAATCCAACATCATCTGATGGGCACAAATTTATAATCACAACTACAAAGTAATTTACAAAATATGTTGAAGCCATGTCATTTATCTACACCACAACTCTCTAGATCTCAAAGTTAATCCTTAATCAAATAATCTATCATTTTGGGATTTCATCCAAAATCTAATTAGATAATGGCAATTCCTTCAAGAATCAAGAAGTCAAAGATCTATGCAAATTCTATAACATTGAGCAACACTTCTCCACACCCTACTATCCCAAGGGGAATGGACAAGTAGAACTCACTAATAAGATAATTCTTAATATTCTAAAGAAAATAGTCAATGATGCAGGTAGAAATTAGAATTTACAATTATACCCTCCACTTCCATCTTAAGGAACTAGTGTCCAAACACCTACTAGAGCTACTCCATACTCTTTAGTCTATGGAATATAATTGATCTTTCCTATAGAAGTTGAGTTACCCTACTTACACATATCTTTATAGGGCATCATTACCAATCATAATTTTGATATTGGATGAAAAATGTCAGAATGATTTGAATCATCTTCGAGCATATCAAATTTAGCTCAAAGGCCAATATCATAAATATATTGAGTCTGGAGAATTTTAATTTGGTGACCTAATCCTCAAGGAAAATCAAAGGAATACTAATGTGGATACGGATCAAAATGGCAAATTTGAAGCAAACTAGCTTGGGACTTATATCATTATTGTAAAATTTGATTGGGAACCTAAAAATTATCTACACTTGATGGAGATGAGCTCAATTATCCTATCAATATCATGTATTTGAAAAAAAAAATATGCTTGATAGGCTCAATAATCTCCATCTAGGAGTCCCCACTCTTGGGGACATATCCATTGCCATTCCAATACCATCCTCCCTTTCCATTCCATCATTCCCCATATGACCTTGGTCTTAAAAGTGGGTGAATATTATATGTTTAGGTATAATTAGGAGACATAAATTTCAATTTGGGGTAATATTATTGTTAATCATATGAGGGAATATATGTTGGGGAGTCCTCTAGAATTTCTTACTCCACTCTCCATGTCAAAATAATTGCATGATTTATTTTATCCCATCTGTGACATCCTCATATATATCCCAATCACATCATTCATGATGATTCTTTCTCCTATTGGTCTCAAATTGCATCCATACTTATCCATCCATATCCATCCCTGAGCAAAGATCCAAAAGAACCCACTAATCTCTTCATTATCGAAAGGGTCATATAATATTATTAACATAAGATCCATCATGCACTCTGAAACTAAATCCTAATCATTCAATTTAGATCCTTAATACCATTTTTTATGAATGGTTTGGATCCTTGTCTTAGTGGTGATAAAAACACTTTTGGGCAAAATCAACCCCATGTACATATTTAACTATGTCCTTACAATATCTTGTCTTTAGTAGTCTTGTTATTCAGTATATTATCAATACCCATTATCTAACATCATTTCCCTAATCCATTTTATCTTTTATATATGTGTGTGGGTGTGTTATTACTTGTTATGTGTTAAGTCTTGTAAATATTTGTCATAGTCAGTGACCTTTTCATGTCTTATGATCTTGTCTTTTTATATATATTTTATTTTGACCAAATGGGAACAAGGATGGTCTAAGTGACTATAGAAACTTAGAATTGGGAAAGTCATCCAAAATAGAGTTCCCATGCACTATGAATTCAATGTGCCCTTGACTCTTATCATGTCATTGGTACACTTATACTCACAAGAGCAAAAAAGCAAAATTAAATTGCACGATCTACATGGATCAAGACATTCTCATTCCATCATTAATTCCACTACTATAACATCCCTCAAGAAATAGGATTAAACTTATCCATATCATAAAAAACCAAACACCTTGATCACAATATTCTTGATTAAAAAAAAATACACCATTCCATTACCTAAACACATCTAAAAATACCACAATAATTACAATACAAATATCTAGTTTTTATACCAACAAGTAGTATATAACCTACTCAACCCCTTACATATTCAAATCATGGCCTAGGAGGTTCTATAATCAATCTTATTGTTCTCACCAACCAACCACCTCGCCTATGTTCTATAGAATCAGCATCTGTCAGCCCCCTCTAGGGATAATGATGGCCTGAATGACCAACTTAATCAAAAAAATAACATACACAAGATAGAGATGATCCCTAAAATACCTCCTTCATTCTGTTGGTCACATCATCCTATTTATCTCATTTAGGATTCACTCCCTCTCTATCCCCATGCAAGTATTTACTATGAAACAAGGGGATGCATCTAGGTCCTATAAAGCATTGGGTGCATATTCTTGCCTAACATCCTATGTAGTAAAATTGATGCATTATACACTATGGTTGGGGCCTCGACCCCTCTAATTGTTGTTGTAATATTACCTCAAACATGTCCATCACTTGATGCAGCATCCAAAAAACCTACATGTTTACTTCATAGATCAGTTTCAGTGATGGTACTAGCCTACCCTGTAACATTCTTGGAGTATATGCCTACTTGCACTTATATCAACTACATGATTTTTTGAAAAATATTTTACTATGATGAAAACATCTTGAATACTTATGTGTTATATAACACCTGCATCCCTTCAATCATTGATATTGCTTTCCTGTACATGCCAACATGACATATCCCAATAATGGCTACTGCTCCTACATAATAATGTTCCCATTCACTAACTGCCATCACATCATCTTTTGACTACTTTAAATTCATTTTTTCTCATTCTCATGACCCTATATACACATCGTAACCATCCCCATTATTATCCTATCAATTATCAATATCACTCCACATCATATCATTACATTCTCATCATTACATGACATAATAAAATAACCACATTTTTCTTTATTATTATTAACATAATATCAATTATTAAATCATTTTCATACTATAAATCCATATGTTTTCTATCCATCAAAAACTCCCTATCCTTTTTAACACATTTACACAAACCTTTTCACATCATTTATTCTATAATTACATTGATTATATATCTGCCAATGCCCTACACCATTGCTACATCATACCCTACATCTCACCCTATGGTGGTGGCCTCAGCTATGGATGCACTAACTAGTTTGATGACATGGAACCTAGTGTCCTCTTAGATCAATTGATCACCCTATATGAAGGATCCATTTGCCCTTTCATCATCGCTTGCTCATATAAGGCTCTCTAATATTATGTCTCTTGATTCATCCTCACCACCTAGGCTATCACATCTTTAAATTGTAAGGCATCCAATAGTATCCAATCTATATTTCTCTCCATCCATGTGACCCATGCTGCTACCTCTCACTACTCTACTCCTCCCTATAGCTATATATGGCTAGCCTATATCCTCTCCACCTATTATGTTATCACTAACCAATCTTTCCTTTTTCTCCCTTGATCACTTGATCACATTATTTTCCTTTATCCACTCCTTACTCTCACATTACACACTCTATGAACTACTCTCAATATTAAAATTATCTAATCCTAGTATTTTTCGCACGATCCTCTCCCAACATGCATCCTTGCTTGAGATATATCAAAAGCTTGTGGCCTTTATCATTTTGGCCCATAACTCTCCTTAGGCATGTGTCCTTGCCTGGGATACATCGAATGCTTGTGGCCTAATAATAATTTTTTTGGTTTGTGGATCTCCCTCAAATGCATCCTTGATTGGGATTCATTAAATAGCTTGTGACCCATTCATCACATTTAAGATTTCATCTCCCCCTTGCATATGTCCTTGCTTGGGATACATCGAATGCTTGCAACCTCTTAACTTATCACTCTTTTGTTTCAGTTGATTCCCTCTAAGATGTGTTGATAATTGTGACATCGTTGTCCTCACTCCCTATGCATACGTCTTTGCCAAGGGCATTGTCAATGTGTAGCTCACTCCTCATGTCACATTCATCTTCTTTTTCATCAATCTCACATCTATCATTCCCATGTCTACTCACCTCACCCATATTTCTTCTATTATAATGGCCATTAATCTTGTTCTTTTTTGCATGTCCCCTCGAGTGGGCATCCTATATCCACAACTTTACTAATACCCATCCATGAACATCTTTCTTCTTTGAAAGATCATTACTCCTTCCAATTGTAATTCCCTTTCAAGAAGGGGGAAATTGTATGCACCTAATTTTGCCCACCAAAGTGACTCACTAAATTATGCTTAATCTCGTCTAATATCAACACTTAATCCCTATATCCCATATTAACATCACCACTTTGTGCCCTTAAGTCAATTAATTAATTAATCCTAATTACATGAAATATCTCACTTTCCACATATTTATATTTTTCTAATATTCAAAACCCTAATTTGCCCCACTTTCCACATAATCACTAACTTTATAATTATTTATAAAATCACTTTTATAATCACATGTTCCCTCCCCCTTCAAAAGAAGGTCTAGAGGCTTCCCATCTCTAGAATCTTCTCCCTCCTCAAATTTGAAATCTGAGAGGGAAACCTCCCCTCCAATTCCTTCCAAAAACCTCTTTAAATAGGGGCATGCCTAGGCACAAAAGAACAAGAGAAGAAAGAAATCCAAATCTATGTTGTCTTCATTGCACTAGCCCTCATACCCTTTTGCATCCATCATAGCATCCAAAGAATCCATCAAGTTGTCCATATTGAATCCATTATCAAGCAATCCAATATCAAGTCAAGTAGCATTAGAGAATCAATTGGAAAATCTTAGAGAAGCTAAAGAGAAGAGAGATGATGGTAAGAACCTGTTATTAATTCTGATCATTCCTTAATTTCTCTCCTATTGATGTTCTTTGTGAGATTTGAGTTAGATTTAATATCATCGTGTATACTTAGATCTGTTTTGCTCAAATTTTATGTAGATTCAAAGTGAATGAAGACCTCTAGGGCTTCCATTAAAATACCAGTAAATTTGGAGTCAGATGTAAATGAGAACATGTCAACAATATGGGTAACGTTTCATCCCTCAAACATGGTGAATAGGTTGAAGATGGTGCACATAATAGCATTAGCATGCCATATTAATAGAAAAAAGGACACCAAACATCTTCAAAAATATTTGTTGCATATTAAGAACACAACCATCTTCCAACATGACACTTCCTTAGATATTGATGGCATAAGCATCTTCCAACATGGCCATAACATTCAAAAAATGATATAGATTTATATAAAATTAATAATGTTTATTGGTATGTGAATGAATACCATAAGGGCCACCATGAACATACTAGTAAATGTTGAATTATATGTGAAGTCATGCAAAAACAACATGAGCATATAAGGTACAATAACAATAGGAGGCATGCGAAAAAATAAATAACATAATTGTGGATTTAGTTATAGGAAACACACGTGTTTAATGTTTCATCACTTCATTAACATACCATTAAATGTTGAATTAGACATGAAGGTATGCAAAGAAAACTATGAACATAGAAGGCACATTAAAAATTATAGCTACACGAAAATAACAAGAACACAGTTTTGGTGTTTAGTTACATGAAACACACCTGCACATAATGTTTCATCCCTCAAATTTGTTCATAGAAAATGATATATGAAATATTGCAAGGTTGAGAAATTTCAAGTAGGTTTCATGGCCATTTTTCTTTTCCTTTTTTTTTTTGGGGGGGGGGGGGGCGGGGGGGGGGGGAGATGGGGCAAGGAGTGGGTGGTGGAGAGGGGTAAATGAAAAGGCAAGGAAAGTTGTTTATTGGTGGAGTGTAGAGAAACTTTAACTTGCCACATCAACGCAAAAAATCTTATGAACTTTTGTCGAAAATGGTGTTATCTTCTATATCAATGAGCCACACATCTTGCAACATGGCACTGCATTTTATATTAATGACCTATACATCTTCCAACATGGCACTTAATTTTATATGAATGACTCATACTAATTTCATGTTGTGCCTTAGTTCAATTTTTTTTAAGCTAATGATAAAATAATGTGTTCATTTGAAAATTTGAATGAATCAAATTTTTAAAATTAATTAGTCCTTTTGGTCGCAAGTATCAGTCACACTTACAAAATGACCCAAAAATGATATGTGAATGAAAAATTCCTCATACGATTTCTGATAAAATATATTTACTTCTTGAACTATTTATTTAGGTATAATAAATGTTAAACTATCTAAATCTAAAATTTTAGACAATAAAATGATATAATATGAAAGATGTGGGACCCCGACCCCTTCTCCTAATAAAAAGTTTTCATGAATCATTAATAAGATAGAATGAATTAAGGATCTAATATTTTTCTCTTTATTTTTTTTTTAAATCGGTAACTAGTTCTTTATTAACTTGGGAGAATTTTTTAGACCCGTGGGAAGCAGTGCCCCCTGAGGAGTCAACTACCAATGGCAAGGAAGACTCGAACACAGGGCCTCTTGGGTAAAGCCCACCTTCCTTACCGTTTAGTCACCACCACAGTAAAATGTTAGGATAAACGCTTTTGATATATCGGAGCTATGAACTAAAGTAATGGGGGAGCACCTTCTTCAAGTGGGACATGTGGGTGGCCCTGGGTCCGTAATATCCGTCGAACAATTTGCATCCGAAACGCCTCATTATGTTCAACTTGATCCACAAGGAGAAGTACGACCCCTACCTCAAGGTGTCCACATGACCACTTGTTAAAAGAGTCCTCATATATTTAATGAGAATGGAACTTAAATTGATGAGTACAAACTATTTATACCTCACCAATAACCAAAAAAAAAAAAACTATAAAATTCGTCACAAATTACAACACATTTACAATACCATTAAAACTAGTTTATGACACCAATTATCAATCAATCTCAATTCTCGAAGTTTAGCGGTAAAAAAAGGTAAAGGCCCCGCACGCCACCTGAAGGAGATGTTTCATAGATTGGCAATCTGATCACGGACATGTCTCTGCTGAGGTCATGTTGTGTTTCTCTTCTTAAGGTGGTCCCCGCAAAAAATAAGGAGATAAAAATGCTAAAACTAGTCAGATGCCATTTTGTTGGATCCTCTTTGTTTGTGTTGGGTCAGCGTAGAATTGGAGGAAGATAAATGTCTCTCGCCTCACATACAAATTCCTGTTTTTTAAGGGAACGATACTGGTCATATTTTAGTACGAACGAGTTGAATTTGATAGCCAATGTAGCCGTATTTTAGTAAAAGAAGATAAAAAAATAAAAATAAAACTGTAGAAGATTATATAGTAAGCATAGTTATCATCTTTAATGTTCTTATTGTGCTGAACCATATTAGCATTTCTCCGGCAATGTTAAATAAGTAAACATAATTATTGAGGTAGAGATTTAAGTTATAGAAAAATAATAGAGAATTCAAGGTTTTAAATCGTAGAGTTAGAAGTTTTATTGTACAAGATGTACGTTCAACAACAACTTGATTGAAAACTCATGATAAAGTTTAAAGTCTTAGCACATTTTTCTTTCAACAAATACTTTTGTAAAAAATAATGGTTCACTCTCTGATGCTTTGAGGCTTTGTTCCTCCTTTCACAAGCTTTTGTAATTTCATTTCTTGTTTAAATTCTCTATTGCTCATTTTTTAAATATTTTATGAAAGTGTGTAATCTCTTTGTAATTACTTGATGTTTCTTGACATCTTTTGTATACCTTTAGGACTGGACCCCTGTTGTGTTTTAGTTTAGAGTTAAAACTCTATTTATACTTTAAAAAAAAATACAACTAAAAATAAGGAAGATGTTCCTTCAACAACTAAAAGTTTACTTCAAAACAAATCAAACTTTGAGGATGTATCCATAAAGAAGGCATGGCATCTACCTATTAACTCTCTAACAATTAGATTCTACCAACTACATGATAAGATAGAACTTAAAAATGAAACTCTTCAATTTTGATTGAAAGATAATCATTGAGGACATGATCATGCAACAATACGATGAATTTAAGTGAGAAAGATTTAAATTGGTTGAAGTCAAGATGAAAGATAAATGGGTTGATATGAAAAATAACAACATTGTAATACATGAGAATGCACCTTCTTGGTGAAAAAAGCCATGGTCCACTAAATGACCATGATGCCATAAGGTGGAGTTTCACTCTCACACATCTATCTTAATTGTCTTATGGAATTTTTAGAAGCTCTCTTTTCTTCTCTACAAGTTCTTCAAGTGTTGTTACCCATGATAAAGACATGATCTTATTCATAGATACTCATGAAATAGGAAACTAACATCTACCAAAATTTGGATTCACATCGTTCTAAAAGTATATGATAGGTTTTGAATCTAGACAATTGGGTGATATTGCTTGTCTTGTGGATGACCCTTTAATATATAATATTTGTGGGGAGGAATTTAACTACCATACTATAAATATGTGGATATATATTAACACAAAAGATTCACATTCCAAATTTTTTATAACAGTTTGTTACTTTCCCTAGTTTTATCACCACACGTTATGGAAAGGGATGGAGAATCACCATTTGTCGATCTTTATCCTTAGATTTCCAAGTTATTGGTAGTTGGAGATGGTATCCTCTTATAATATTTCAATTCCTATACATGTCATTTTAAATGATACCACTTTTATTCTAGTTCAAATCCATTAAGGTTACAAAAAATGGAAGAAGAGTTGGGACATTTACATATAGTAATCTGACCATTACATTACACTTTATGGGAGACATTTGGTTAGACTTGTTGAATCTCTTAGTGTTAAATGGACTGTCTTGATTTCATCATTTAGGTGAATTTACTTACTATTATTATGCTAGTGTGGTAGATTATGTTTTGACCTACAAATATTTGTTGTGATTAATATCTCCTTTTTAGTGGATTTCCTTTACATACCATGCACCAATTTCATTCAAGGTTGTACCCCCTAACCTTATAGATGCAACTATTTCCTCTCATACCCACCACTCTAATTCCTTTTTACTTTGACCATATTTTTTTATAATTCTTACACTAAAAAAATTGAAAGTTAGGTTATTAGATATAAATTTTATTTATAACCTAATTGAAAGATTTCAGATTCTCTATAGAAAAATTTGAAATAAAATAATTCAATTGTTCCCTCGTTCTATTCATAATCACCCCATTACCCCCTACAACCTCCTTTCCTTGCCCACGCTCACCAACATCCTTGCATGAAGAAGTATATTCAAATCATTTATTGTCGTATCCTAAGAAATAAGAAGAGGTTATATATGAATATTAAAAAAAGAGATATAGTCAACATGCTTATGTTCAATGTTAAATTATTTTGGAAAACCTTCTTTTCAAGGAAATCCTCATGTGTCATATTTGATAAAGATAGATGGTTCACTAATGTATATTATATTATGTGGCATTCCAAAACAAGTTTCAATTTTAGTGGGAAACATAGTACAAGGTAAGTGTATTTTCAAATATTATATGATGTTGCAATCTATTTTCAAACTCAAGGTAAGTCAGTCAACCAATACAGAGCACTTAAGAGTACAATTTACTCATAATAGTTTAACTCTTCTAGCAAAACATATTATTAATATCTTAAATAGAGTGGTTTCTCATGGATTCCCCCTTGCATGGGTGTCTCATATCATCTATCCTATATTTAAATTGGGAAACTATCAGGGTCCAAATAATTTAAGAACCATCATGGTTGATCCCACTTAGAGACAAACTATTTTATAAAGTGTTATATAGTTATATTTCTAAATTTGTAACATTAGAGAAAATTTGAGAAATAGGGCAACATGAATTAGATAGAATCACCACACAATAGACCATAAATTGATACTTAGAGAACCTTTAATCAATGGATCAAGATCACACATTTGTAAGGTTTATTTTTGTTTTGTTAATTTTAGGAAGGAATTTGACACTTTTACCATATAGCTTCTAATCCAATGGCTTCGATTTTTACATATTATATAACATTTGGTTGTTCTTATTATGACTCTTTATGAGGAGATGGTTGGCCAGATCCACAATCTTATTAGTTTTAAAGAATATATTAATAAAACCATTGTATTTTATATGAATTTGGAATTAATGTGGTGATTAACTCTAATTAAGATAAAATTATTTGAAAGAAAACAAAACTTGTAAAAAAACTTGAAACTAGTAGAATGAAAGCAAAGTATGGAAATATAAGAAACATAATCAAATTAAAAAAGGATAATTATGAATGGAATTAGAATACTTAGCTATTATACACCTTTATGTTGAATATTTGTGACTGAAAGACCACTAGAAATTATCAACTCAGATAAATCTTTCATGTGCACAGGAACTGTAACTACAAATGCTCAGGTTCAATATTGAATGGTATGGGGTATGATTGATTTGCACTATTGTTTTCTACTAATAAATTCTATCCACTATGAAAAGTTAGGTAAATTAGGGTAAAACCACTTATGCCCACTTAAAACATGCCTTTATGCATAAATTTGACCTTGTGATATGCGTGAATGACTTACAAATGACTTATTCAAAGTTGAAACCCTGATAAAGCTTGAAATAGATGAAAACCTACAAAGATAAAAGGGGGGAGTGTAATGGGTTGTGTTAACCCCAATAATCCCCATGATGATTGATCATTTTATACATATCCAATACTTTGAAGAGGCAAATCAATCACATGTAGTTCTCCCACTTAGATTGATTTGTGTTATTTGATCTTTTTACTACATGTATGCATCTAGAGATAGATTGAATACTTGATAATGATTTTATTTTACTTGGATAGAACAGGCTATCGATTTGGCTAAGAATCCATTCAAATTGTTATAATTATATTTAAGAATAACATGTATTTTTTTCTTAGTGTGAAATAGTGTAAGTATTCCTCAATAGTGAATTTACCAAGTGATTACCAAGTGGTATGATAAGTGGCTTAGATATGCATTTATATAAATCCAAAATGAGAAAACCTCATGCTGCCTATCCTAAAAATAAGCACCAACATGTATGGGAGTATCTAAATTTGAAAAGTGACCATTACTAAGGTGATGGTCAAGATCAACACATAGGGGTCAAGATAGACTACTAGTTTTAACCCATACTAGTTGATCCTCTCTTGATAGGAAATGTGTGAGATTTAGAATTTGGGATGTCTATACAGATGCTTAGAGGGAGTTTTAGCGACTAATAACTTTTTGTATGTGTAAGCTAGCAACTTAGAAAAGGATAGGTTGATATATGTACTTAGAATAGAGTGAGGTGGAGAAATATGTCCATATTTAAGTGTTCAAGTCAATTAAAGTGAAAGTGGACCAAAATTAACATCACAACCAAATTTTAGTGACAACACATTGGTGTTAGATAGAGTTGTGTAGGTTTTCTCTTACTTTGTTTGGTCTCTACATAGATTAATTAGAGGATATCAGTGCGAGTTCAAGGAAACTAGGTGATAATTGTATTCTTTATGATATAATCTTCTCTATTTAACTATTTAATAATGGCATTATTCTCATGTTAAATGTTCTTGTAGTCCTATAAAAACATCTTGAAATTCTAATATCCATATTTAAGTGTTCAAGTCAATTAAAGTGAAAGTGGACCAAAATTAACATCACAACCAAATTTTAGTGACAACACATTGGTGTTAGATAGAGTTGTGTATGTTTTCTCTTACTTTGTTTGGTCTCTACATAGATTAATTAGAGGATATCATTGCGATTTCAAGGAAACTAGGTGATAATTGTATTCTTTATGATATAATCTTCTCTATTTAATTATTTAATAATGGCATTATTCTCATGTTACATGTTCTTGTAGTCCTATAAAAACATCTTGAAATTCTAATATCATTTTATGGTAACCACAATCTACGAGTGAACTTGAGTAAAACAAGGGTCATGGTTTTCTTGACACAACTAAGGGAAATCTACATTAAACTAAAATCATTTACAAATTAAGTTTGGTTGATGTGGTTTTATCCTATACTTACTATAGTGTGCCTTTCAAAACACCACCATTAAATATGGTCCTTGTTGGAGAAGAGAAATTATGTAGGGGTATGCTGCTATTAGTACATGTGAGAGACAAAGTTTCTAGTTTTACTGTTACGATGCCATAGAAAAAAAAATGTATTTCTTCTAAATTTTCACCAATAATATTGTATGGTTGTAATATTTGGAAACCTAGACTTCATAGTGCTAGTTGGGATGGGGTCGATAGATTTATTATTTCTATGATATCCAAAAAATTGGGGGCGAAATTATCAGTTCCACATTCAGTTTTTTGTTAAATTTTGCATTCATCCCCTTCATGTTTCAGTTATTTCAATGTAGTGATGTTCCTTCACATTAATATGTAGTGATGTTGCAGATACAAATTTTGGGCATAATAGATATCCATTTAAGGCTAATCAATCATCCATGGAATTATGTAAACAAGAGATGAAGAACACTCAGTATGATCAATGTACATATTTCCTAAAGGGAATTAATATTGATATCAATTTCCTTCCTCATAACATATTTTTCATTCTTTCTACTTACATGTTGAAAATAATATGCATAGATGCAATAGGAATGAGATCTATAATTCCTACACAAAATCAACTTAGACAAAACCATCAAAAATACTATCAATAAAAATACATTAGTAATAGGAGGAATATCTTCAAAAATATGATGGATGTATTAGTATTCTTATGTACACTAGGATTTTTTTTGGTTTAATATTTCCTTTATATCGGCTACGAGTATGCTCTCATCAGATTTCTATTGAGTCAGCTCACTTTCTTATATATCATTAACACATGCAAACTTTGTAATAATGAACCAAAATCAAAGGAGCATTATATATTTTTGCATCAAGTGTATAATGAGTTCTATGGCAGATTTTACTACCTCTTTAGAGGACATCAAGATTCTTTACAAGATCTTATTCATTATTAAGATCAAATATGTGTAGCTCTATTCATAAGAGAGATGTTGAAACATAGAGTTTGCCTCCTTAGGAGTCATTAACACAACTCTTTGATTCATGGTTCAATTTTAGACTCTTTTCTTGAACCTCAATTTCATAGGTGAAAATGGACCTTTTATCTACTTATCAATCATGAATTGTCAAGATAAATATCTTAACAACCTAAATCATGTTTTATGTTTTATCTTTTTTTCTCTTACAAATTCTCATTTGAAATGTACTTTTCTTACAATCCTATTAACTTTTTATGGTTACTATTGGACACATGCACGCACATACACACTTAATGAAAAGTAATATATATTATTTTAAGTTATTTGTATCTCTCCATGTCATGCCTTATCAACATTATTGCTTATGTGAACCAAATCTTTTTAACCAACATAGAAAGTGGGTCATAACCTTCTATCAACAACCTTAATATTATGATTATTACCATTTTTTGAATAATAATAATTATGCTAATACATTCCAATAATCAAATAATTTATATAAATCCATACTCATATTCATTATTAATAATTATTCAATCACAACCATTCTTTTAATGGAGTTATCAAATCGGGTTAAATATGTCATGTATGAACATTTTTCTATTATCCAATCATAAAATACAATTTTTTTATAAAGAACGTATGGGATGAAGGGAAATCCCGGTCGAAGTTTGTAAGGATTATAATTGTATTTACTTAAATTTTAAAAATTTACAATAAGTATATATTTTAAATAATTTTTTTATATTTATTATTTTTTTTAAAATGAAGTGTATTAGCTTTTGAAGGGTAATTTTTTGATTAAAAATTTAGTTTAATTTAATACTAAGGATTGAGGAGTATTCATTTTATCACATTAAGTTGGGGCAGATCTCATTCTCATGTCTTTGTAAGTATCTTTTAGGATTTGTATTTTGGTGGATGGTTAGGCAACACCTTTTATACTATCATCCTCACTATTGGACTATAACCCATTTAATTTGAAGAATAGTTTCAAGTGAATAATCATAATAAAAGATTTATCTGATAAACAAAAACGATTGTCAAATTTAAATCGTAATTATTATAATAATAACTACTCAATTTGTTAAATATATATTTAATATTTGATATTCCCTTTTTATAAAAGATAATCCTCACTATTGGATTATCACCCATTTAATTTGAAGAATAATTTTAAGTAAATAATGATCATAAAAAGTTTATCTAATAAATAGAAATGATTATAAAATTTAAATCCTAATTATTATAATAATAACTATTTAATTTATTAAATATATATTTTATATTTGATATTCCTTTTATAAAAGATAATCCTCATTGTTAGACTATAACCCATTTAATTTAAAAACTAAGTTTCTATAAATAATCATCATAAAAAATTTATCTGATAAATAAAAATGATTGTCAAATTTAAATCATAGTTATTATAATAATAACTACTTAATTTATTAAATATATATTTAATATTTGATAATCCCTTTCATAAAAGATAAAACGGCCTGACTGTCAAATTCAATCCCAATCTATATATTGATGCATTGATGCAGATGTAAGAGAGATTACATTCCACCATACCTATGCTGAAAGCGGTTGGCAGAGAATCCTTTAAAGGACTGGAAAAGAAATTGCAAATGGCAATGGGAGTGAAAAGGGTTGCTCTATAATTATTATTATAATTATGGCGAGGAGTTAAGCTTTCCCCCTTTTCGAAAGAAATTTTCTTTTCTGAAAATTTCAAAGAGAAATTGTAAACGCGATTATTTTGCTTGTTATCATATAATCACTTAACTAAATATGAGTCTGGGACTCGGCTTGACAATAGAATTGAATGACGACTCTCAAGGAGGATTTATCTTAAGTCATCTATCCAGTCAATAAAACTATACATTTTCTTCTTTATAATGAATAAGATTTCTTATTAGATAGCTTTGTTTTTAAGGAAGAAGCAATAAAATTTATGATGAATTTTATAATATATAATTTATTTAAATATAAAATGTTTATTTAATTTTAATTTATTATTGTAAATTTTAAAAGTACTGATGTCTTGAATTATTAAAGGGATTTGACTCCATTTAATATTGATTAGAACATATTTATAAATGTTTAAAAATAAAAATTCAAATTAAAAAAGATCTTCATAAATTTGGGAGGAATAATACATCTTTCTTATATTTGAAGTTAATATTTTAAGTATTGGTGCATTTTTGTTGAAAATGTTTTATATAATTTTATATAAGTTGATTTTATGTAAGCTTTGTAAATATCATTATTTATATTTTTATAAATATATTTTTTTAATATGTAAAATGCAGTGATAAAAAATGTATTAAGAGAAAGATGATTAATTTGAATATATTTTTTTTTTTACAAATAAGACATTAAATATAACATATTTTCTTAATTCATTATTCGTATAAATTCATAAATAATTAAAAAAAATTAAATAAATATTTATTATTCTTAAATATTATATCTCTCATACATCTAGCAGTCAAATTTGAAGGGTTGGCCTTCATTTCAAGCTAGAGGGTATTTATACATCCAGCTCTTTAGTGATGAAAAGTTGTAAAAAATAGTTTTCATTCGATTGATAAGTGTAAACTTAAATGCCCTTCAATTGACAAGAGTAAATTTAGTTTTCCATTCGATTGACAAGAGTAAATTTTGTACACATGTCACTAATAGTATGAACTAAAGAAACTTTGATTTCAATTTGTTGGGGAACGATTCAAACACAAAAATAAAATACTTAATACAATTTTGGAAATGCAACCTACAAAATTTATTTAATGAAATTATAGCATTCACCCAAAAGGGTACAACAATCATAATTCATAACATCTTACTTTATAAAAATCAAACGTACTTCTATTTTCTAATAACAAGCTAAAAGAAAATATTTAAATCACATAACTGGATTGAATAAGATCTAACTATGCAATGTTACACTTACAATATAAACTCAAATACTCATAACTTCCATATCCAACTGGTTCATTTCACGGTAATTCTTCCATATGTCAAGACCTAGTTCATGCACATCTTGAGCCCATTAATAAGCATGTATATAATTCCTACCCACCCCAAACATTAGTTGGAGATGGAAGTAGAAATGCAATAGCCAACTTGGATCATACAACTAAAACAAAAAAATGTGATGCAAAATAACATCATGTTTTTATTTTTACTTGTATACACCACCTTTGTCAGTGCACAACAAATTTTCAAGACCAACCTAGCTCATTACTATTACATCTGCACTCAATCTAACAAGAAGGGAATTAGTAGTACCTATTTATAGTTCAGTAATAAAATACATATAAATGTAAATGCTATATTAATGATTATCAACAATTTTAAATAATGTTTAAATATTCAATATCAAAAATAAAATAATTGTAAAATATAGATGTAAATGCTAATACCCTTTTTGTTGAATTAGTATTATAAATATTTAAAACCAATCTCACTATAATTGCCAATTTCAATTTCACTATAAATTAATTACCACCTTTAATCTCACTTTAAATTAGTTTTACAAATATATATATATATATATATATATATATATATATATATATATATATAATTTATAATCATTAATACAATTTTTATATTTATATATTTTTTATTACTAAACTTTGAATAGGTACTACTAATGCCCTTCTTGTTGAATTAGTATTGTAAATATATAAAATCAATCTCATTGTAATTATCATTCATATACATATATATATATATATATATATATATTATATATATATATATATATATATATATATATATATATATATATATATATTATGAGACCAAAAGGATATGAGTTACAATGATCATAACCAATTGTCAAATTTGAGCTCATCATAGTGCATCAAAGAGATTTGAACCCGTCCCAAAAATGCAAACAAAAAAAATGGTTGTAAAAAAAATGCCAAGTATAAATAGTGTGTGACAATGTAAAAATCCCAAAGTGTTGGTAAATTATTAAAATGAGTTAAATGGACTACTATTTTCCAAGGAAAAGCTTAAAACATCATCGAAATCACAAAATTGAGTTGAACATGTGGGGACCATACATAACCACCTCCATTCTAGATGCTTGGCTTTATTGGTGTTGCCCACCCCAAGGCTTCAACTTTAACCATTTCTCACCCTCACAAAATCATAGGGGATCAACAAAACCATTTAAAGCTTATTCACCATAAAATATTGGGAAAGATATGCAAATACAAAAATCAACAAACATACTTTATTTCTATAAACACTCTATTACATAACTAGCAATAAAATCACTTAAATTCATCTATGATGTCTATAATAGCTAATGCTCAGATTTGGTTATCTTAGATCTATTACATTACCACAAAAGAAGAGGGAAAATTAAACTGTATACACTATAAACTATAATTATAGAGAAGGGTATTTTGTAACTTATAAAAGTTCCCAATTAGCCACACCAATTTAGACATTCGATCCTACCCAACATGCTAAAAATAATTAGTTTACCTTCTATAAAGTTCCATATAACCTACACAATGCTTAAATCTACCACACAATATAGAATCTCAATTGGTCAGATTTATAAAATCCCAGCACCTATGGAGTCACCTTGACCTATTAGAAATTAAATATGATAAAAATAGGGTAATCATAAAATAATCTATAAAATACCATATAACTTACAGTGTTTAAATCTATCATATAGTATAGAATTTCAATCAGTCAGATTTGTAAAATCCCCTTACTATAAAAAGAAAATCTAGCACCTTTGAAATCCCTCAGGGCATGACCTATCAAAAGTTAAATATGATAGAATCAGTGGAACCATAAAATAATAAAAAAATTAGGGAGTCAAAAGAGTTGGAGTCAATTTGGTGAAGATGATGGTTTTTTATACCATCTATCATCATATAAATTTGTCTAGATGTATGATACAGAGAGTCAAAAAGATAAAATCAAAGGACAACTTTAACAAATTTATGTGTATATTTACTCATTAATTGTAAACTAAAATATGGACAAAGATACCGATCTATGTAACTCTAAGCTTCTTAATTTAAAAAATAAATAAAAATAAGCGAATTTACAAAATAATAAAAAATGGGAGGAATTTAAAAGGTAATCATTAAATAAAAATAGAGTACTTAAAAAAAATTAAAATCATAGTAGAGAGAATTAAAATATTGGATCAAGAAATATGAGGACTACATAAGATAATCATTAAATAAAAATAGAGAACTTAAAAACAAAAACATTAAAAGTAGAGCAAAGAAGATTAAAATATCAAATAAAGCAATAAGATGACTTTACAAGGCAATCATTAAACAAAAATAGAGAATTTAGATAGAAAAATATTTAAAAATAAAAGAAATATGATTAAGATATTGGATCAATAAACATAGGACTTCATACGGTAATCATTAAATAAAAATAGAGGATAGAGGACTTAGAAAAAATGTTAAAAAAGAGTAGATAAGATAAAGCTATATAATGTTACACTTACAATATCAAATCGAATATTCATAAATTTCATATCCAATTGATTCATTTAATGGTAATTAATTCATATGCCAAGACTCAGTCCATGCACCTACTAAACCCATCCATTAGTGGGTAATAGGGTATCCCTACCCACTCCAACCATTAGTTAGGGATGGAAGTAGGAATGCAGTAGCCAAATTGGTACATACAACTTAAACAAAAAACATGATGTAGAATAACATCATGCTTTTTTTTTTTTACCTATATACGCCACCTTTTTTAGTGTACAACAAAATTTTAAGAGCAACCTAGATCATTATTTATATATTTTCACCTAATCCAACAAGAACACAATTATTAGTACATGTATATAGTCCAATAATAAAACATATATACATGTATATACTACATTAATGATTATAAACAGTCTTAATTTATATTAAAATCAATTCCAATCAACTTTCACTTCACTTACAAAATGCTACTCATTAAAAGTATGAACTATATAAACTTGGATTATAATTTGTTAGAGAATGATTCAATCATACAAATAAAATATGTATTTACTTCACTTATACCACTGGTTTCAATTTCTATTCAAAAATTTCATTCTGATACTAAAACTATTGTGAAGTTTTTATTTTTTTATTCTTCTATTCTAAACTGTTGTAGTAATAGATCTATTGGTCTAGAGAAAGAGGCCTTCACATATTTATATGCTTTCATTCATCATAAATAGCGTTCCAATCTACCTCATTTAGAGCGTGAGGTGCATAAATAAATATAAAAATTAACATATCCAATGTTTTAAAAAAAAATTAGATCAATCATAATTCTTTATCCTATTTAATTTTTAAAAACCTTTCACATATTGCCATGTTTGTTGAAATAACAAGAATAGCTTTTAATAACTACATTAAACATAGAAACCCTTCAAACCATTCAGGTTCACCTTCACAAATATCCCGTGTTTCAAACATATATTTTTTGGGTATGATTTATAAATAGTATAAATAAATTCATCCATCTCACCTAAACATTTGATAGTATCTACAATAGGTGAGTTATCGATATTAAATTTTTCACATAAACGTGTTAACTATAATTTTGTTTGATGGTCTCTACCATCCACCTCATCATAATAATTATGAGAATTGAAAAACTTAGCAACATTAAATTTAGGTAAATCTGTGAAACTTGCATCTAGAGAGTCAATAAATTTCATTATAAAACTTTTTCCTAATTCAATGCAATCATCTAGTGTCCCTGATCTTTGTGAGTTAGGCAAGCTCTCAAATCTTAATGGATGTATATGTATTATACCTGTCATATCTAGAAACTCAAGAGTTCCTCCTTATAATCTATTTAAAAAAGATAAAATATGTATTATGTATACCCCAAATATGTCTCTTTGAAATCTATTATGAAGCATTTTAATAGTAATATTTAAGGTAGGGGAAATGGAAGTAATGTTAACATGGTCATATTGAAACTTTGTATTCAATTTATTTAACTCAATAAGTACATCTAAAAATAAATGGATGCAAAATTGTACTTAAAAAATTATTGTCAAATCATATATATATATATTTATCTTCTAACTCTCATTCTCTCAACAAAATAGGCATGAGTTTGACAAGCTTTCCCATGACCTTTCCTCTCACTTCTAACTAACTAATTTGAAATGATTCTGTTATATCTCTTAATGTTTTATGTTTTTTAACAAATTTTCCAAGATATGAATACATTTTATTTACAAATTTGTCAATAAATTGTAGCTCTCAAAAATAAGATAAAACATCATTTGCTGCTAATGCTTCTCGATGAGCTATGCAATAAATGTCTATTAATTGAAGAGCATCTAGATGAAGCTTAGTAGGTAAACCTTCATAAATACCCCTCATAGAAGAAGCCCCATTATATCCAAAACCAACTAACTTTGTCAATTATAAATTCATCTCTACTAAAAGAATTATCATAGCATCAAACATAGATTGAGTTGTTCAATATTTTATTTGAAAGAGACGTATAAATTTTGTTACACATTTACCTCTTCATTTATCAAATATGTAATGTAAACTAGCAAATGCTATTATATAATATGATTAATACTTTAATCAATTAAAATTGAGTAAATTGAATAATGAAAAATCTCATCTTTTAACTTTTTTCAATATACCTCTTTTCAAGCTTATAGAAACTCTTTACGAGATGTGGTATTTGTATATGTAAAGTATTAATCTATTAGAGACATGTGTGGAGTACCTTTATACCTATTCAAGTCATAAATTGGCTTGTAGACTTCTAAAGGTAAATTGTGTATGGTAACAAAATACATATTTTCTATCATAGATATGATTCTCTCATTCTCAGTATCTACCATTAGTTATACATGTTTAGTTATTAGAATACTTCATTTGTTTTATCCCTCCAAAATTTGGAAAGTAAATTTATGATGCTTTGATTCTACATGCATTTTAAGACCACTGACTTGAAGGGTAGTACTCTCATCTTTAGAAAATGGAATCTCTCTTATATTTTACATATCAAGAACATTTTATCCTTTCAACATCATTGTAATATTTTATAGCATAAACCCATGGAAATCTTGTTTTCTATTTGGAATTAAATGTTCCTTTTTGTTTCTTTGATACTTGTTCCTCTTCTCAAATGTATTCTCCATCTGATTCATATTCTTCTTCATGTATTAAAGTCTCCATTTTTGGACTAGCATTATTGATTAGAATCTTGAGGGATACAAAATGCATCAACAAGTGTTAGTTGTCTTTTATCCTTCTTAAGACGACCAATAAAAACCATTTTTTCACAATTTATACCTACTCAAAGACAAAATTAAAAGTCTAAAATTAATTTATACTTACTCAATGTTATTCTTCTAGAAGTGCTGACTACTAAGAACTTTAAGATTTAAGTACAAAATGACCATTAAAATACAAACTACAAGATTTTAAAAAAATTCAATGTTAAGCTTGTAGAAGTGATGGCTACAAGCTTTTAGAAGTTAGGGATACCAAATTTCAATCTCACTTTGAGTTAGTCTTTCATATATATATATATATATATATATATATATATATATATATATATATATATATATATGACTAACTCAAAGTGAGTAGAAGCATAACATTGAGCGATATATATATATATATATATATATATATATATATATATATATATATATATATATATATATATATATATATATATATATAAAATAATAATTCAAAGGGATATTGGTCTCATAAAACTGAAATACAACTCATTTATTATTTTTGTAAATTTGTGAGCCAAAGTGTATACTTATTACATCAACTTAGATGGGCTAAGATGAATTGCTGGGTTCAAATTTGATTGTTAATATATATGTATATGTATATGCATATGCATATGCATATGCATATATATATGCATACATACACATACATACATACATACATACATACATATGAACTGGGACAAACAAGTTACAAATGGTGTGACAAGAAGTTCATAATCATTCTTAAAATGACAAAAGAAGGGTGAGCTTTAAAAATTTATAATTTGTAGACTGCAGTGTGTACACATAATAGTTTACATGCATTTCATTGTTCACATACATTTCACTATGCATCACATTGTACATGCATAATACCATACACAAAATAGTATATATTATTTCATTTTTTATATATATTTATAAGACTATTACTAATTATCTGTGAGATTGATAAATTAATAATTATAGTGAGTGGTTTTATATATTTATAATACTAATTTATAATGAGACTTGACTTAGGTTGGTTTCATAAAAATGAAAAATATATATTCACAGTTCACCATAATATATATATATATATATATATATATATATATATATATATATATATATATATATATATATATATATATATATATATAAACAAAATTATAGATTGAATATAAATAAAACCTTTCAAAATACCCAATTTTGCAACTGTACTCAGAGCCAACACCCATTATAAGACATATTTAAAGTGAGATTGATCTCATAATCTCATTTATATATATATTTATAAGTCTAATTTAAAGTGAGATTGGAATATATATATATATATATATATATATATATATATATATATATAATTTGCAAATTTGTAGAGAATAAATATTACAGTGATTCGGAGTGGTTTTATATATTTATAATTCTAATTTGCAAAGAATATATTAATTTATACATTACAATGAATAATTTTATATAATTTATATATATATATGTATATATGTATATATGTATGTATATATGTATATATATATGTATATGTATATATATATATGTATATATATATATATATATATATATATATATATATATATATATGTATATGTATATGTATATATACTGTAGTGAATATTGTTTCATTTTATAATAATATAGGTTATGGGTAGTGGTCAAATTTGAAATACTAGTGACCTTCATTTATAATTGTGATTATATATTGTTTCATTTTTATAGATTTTTATAATATTAATCTGTAGACTACAATGAATATATTTTTATATATATTTATAATACTAATCTACAGTGTGTTTATATATATATATATATCTGCAAACTACAATGAATATATTTTTATATATATTTATAATACTAATCTACAGTGTGTTTATATATATATATATATATATATAGAGAGAGAGAGAGAGAGAGAGAGAGAGAGAAACACTGTAGATTAATTATATATAGATGAAAAATATTATATTCATAATTTCACAGTGAAATCAAAATACATATGCAGAAAAGTCTATTTTGGTGTATATCCCTATTCCTAGTTTACATAGTTCAAAATCCAGAGCCATTTGTACTTTAATAAATTTTGGATGACTCATAGTCTCACAGACTGCAAATTAGTAATATAAATATATACAAAAATAAAATATATATATTCATAGTTTCACAGTCAAATCAATATACCCAATGCCCATACCCTGTATTATCATAAATTTTTAAACCCTAGTTACCCTCAAACCTGTAAATTTGTAATTTTGTATTATCATAAATATCTGAACCCTAGTTACCGCCAAATTGCCATGGCCCATCATATTATCATAACCCATCAATGTGTTTACTAAGTAATGACCCAAAATTCACCATCATGATAAATTTATAAACCCTAGTTATCTAGTGGGTAAAACTCACTTCAAGCAATGACCTATTGCTACAAAATGCGTTTATCAATAGGAGAGTAAAAGAAAACAGGGCACTCATTTTTTTTCTATAAAAATTGAGATGAATAAGAGAAAACCCACATTACATATATTTAAGATGAGTTTCGGAGTAGTGAGAAGATTATCGCAGTGGCTCTTGTTTGTTTTCCTCTCTTCATTCCAATTTCCCTTCTCTATTAGCAGTAGAACGGTGAGGACAAGGAGGAGGCAGGCCGAGGGCCACGATGGCCTGTATGTGGTAGTAGCAAAGTAGTAGTTTCCCTTGGACCTCCTGCCTAGAGCATCAGTCAATTGACTGTAATTGAAGCACGCAATATGGGTAATTGCTTCAAAATGTTTTGTAACATGTGGACCCAAAGGGAAGAAGAAAAGAAAATACGATAACAAGCAGAATAAAGCAAATCCAATGCATCCGCCATCATGCCCAGTCCCACCAACGGTCTAGCACCACCATTATTAATTGCCATTTGTTGGCAAATGCAATTACCCCTGTCGTGTGTCGTACGGAGTGGCGAACCAATTTGCCTTAATACCTTACCAAATTCCAATTCCAATTTGCATTGTGATTTGATTTTGAATCAGAGTGCATTAAATTTAAGCATTGAAATAAAATAAACCTCCAGGGTCTCGCTGCCCACAACCCAACCCCCGACTCCGAGAGTGTTCCCACTGCCCAGTGTGACCGTGTGAGTGCCACCTAAACCACCGGTCCAACATCGATGCCCAGTGCCACCTACCCTAGTTGAGTCATCTATTGACGGGCATTTTTCAACCTTACCCTTTATCATTTTAATAATTTCCCAATGCTTTTACATTGTCACACTTTTTATACTTGACATTTTTTTTTACAACGATTTTTTTTCCCACTTCTAAAACAAAGTTGAAGCCCTTTAACGACCTATGACGAGTTCAAATTTAACCACTACATACATCTTAATTTATAAATTATTATTAGTATGCAATAGTAACCATAACCATAAGGAATTAATAACACTAGATGAAAAGTACATTTCAAATAGGAACGTGCAATAGTAGTCCAATCAAAGCGGTACAACGACGAAAAGATTGTCTCAAGGTCGTACAACCTGTGGAATAATTCAGCGGTCAAAGAGTCAGAAGTAATGCAGAGGATACTTTACAAAATTTGCGGAATGGTCGGCGGCATGACACGTCAGTTGACAATCCGTGTTAATGTTGCTGCGAAGGAGATAATAATTCACGAGTTTCTCCCCGAATCTGAGGATGGACTCAAGCTTTCTCCATTGAGTACGCAGGCCTTCTTCCCTCGGTTGGCCGCCACTGTTACCCCAAAAGTACACACGGTATCTTATTCTTTTTGTAGTTTAATCTCTTCATGCTTATGCTTCCTTCCAATTCAATCCCAGTCATTAATTTATTACAGCACTATGTGATGTAATTTGAGGGAGAAATATTAGCAGGCCTGTGTGCCATATTGGAGTTGAAATATTTATTTTGTGCTTTGTAATCAATTTTTTTAGATGTGCAAGGAGGGCTTTAAGGCGAGATGAAATTGCCTTTCACAGAGGCTTCGCCATGGCAACTCTGCATAAAATGTAATTGACACTAGAACGGTGTACAATAGATAACATCACGTACAGGTTTTCCCCCAATAAAGCCTTCTATTCACATTATGGACTGCGAAAGCCTTAAGATCTTTAATTTAGGATAACATAATGGTGGTGCACAGCTAGAAAAAGACACGGCGAGAAGAACTACGGCAGTGGAAGTAATGGAAAGGCAGACTGAAGTTTCATTCCTGGATGCGAAAAACAATGATTACAGTGGATCGGAAACGGAGAACGATTTGGAAATGGTTAATGAGTGTGGTAAAGCTGCCATCCTCGCTGTATAAAGACATTGTTTCGCTGCCTAATGGAGGATGGGGAGCCCAGTTGTGCGAGAAGCGGCGGCAAATATGGTTGGGGGCCTTTCACGACGAAAAGGACGCTGCCAGTGCGAAGGAAAATGTAGACGTCAGGTTCAGGGGACAAAACGTCATGACCAATTTCATGCCAGCGGAAGAAGGGTATCCTCAGATTCTGTTAAGCGATGACTCCAATGGAGAAACAGCAGAAAAGTTACGAAAGCACCAAGATGAAGAGCTCGATCACAGCAAGAATATGTCTCCGCCTGTGACCTCACAGCCGACTTTTTTAATGGGCAGATTTGGCTATGCGTGTGAAGGCAGGAAAAGACATCGAAGAAAAAGGAGATCGAACGGCTGAGAAGATGGAGAAATCCGGTAGAGAACATATGTTTGACAAGGCGGTTACTCCCAGCGACGTGGGAAAGTTGAATCGGCTGGTCATCCCCAAACAGCACGCAGAGAAATACTTTCCGCTGGAAAAATGTGGCAACGACAAAGGATTGGTGCTCAGTTTCGAAGACAGCTCGGGGAAAGAGTGGCGGTTCCGGTACTCGTACTGGAGGAGCAGCCAGAGCTACGTGCTCACCAAGGGCTGGAGCCGCTTCGTCAGGGACAACAAACTACACGCAGGCGACATCGTATCGTTTGACAGAGCAACAGAGCGCCTTTACATCAGCTGGAGGCGGCGGCCTTGCGCAGTACTTCACCCGTCCAAAGCAGTGCTTCTGCCCTCCCCTTTCCATTATAATTCTTTCCAATCTCCCAGCCTTAACATTAGCTCTTGCGGCGGCGGCGTCAAGATAGGCCAACGTCAGATTGTATCTTCTCCTTCACAATGGATGCCTTCGACGCACAGCGGCGGAGTTTTGAACCGCACCGCTACCATCGCCATGGCTGCCCCAACCTGGATGGAGCAGGTAAACCCCAACTCCAACACACAACCCGCTCAGCCTGTGACTAAGGATACACGTTTTCATGCTACAGCGGGAGGGCGTGGCGCGGCGTGTGGGCAGAATTGGATTACAGAACCTCTACAATTGATGCAGTTCCAGGCTCCGGAGTCGTCGCTGGGTAACCGGTCATTGCCCGCAGAGAATGCAGCAGGTACGGGCCATTGCCCCAACAGAGTGAGGCTGTTTGGTGTCAATTTGTAAAATTCATAACAGATAATGAGGCTGTTTGATGTCAATTTGTAAAATTCATATCAGATAAATTTGTAAAATAGCAAAAAACCAGATGACGATCTTCATGCCGAGGACACTACGAGCTCTGGGCAACAAATCCATCCATGGACTGTACACTGTATCTATAGATGGGGTTGAATATGTTTGTAAAAGCATAGATTGCAGGGAAATTTACCAACAATGGCGGTAGCGGAATTCAAAAGCTCAGTCGTCTTTACTAGTGCCTGCGCAGATAATCCCTAGATTCTTATTTTGCTTGTTATAATTGTTGGGGTGTTGTTATGTGGCCCTGTTTCGACCGGCATTTATATTTGGTCTGGTTTATTTTGATCCGATGTTTTCTTCCAAGAGGGATTCCATGAATATCAATAGATTATTTTGCTTTGTAATTATTTGTAAATTATTATTTTATTAATAATAATTATGGTGAAGTTTTTTAATAGTGAAATGTAGTAATAATTTTTGAAGGTTTTAATATTAATTTTAATTTTTTAATATATATTGTTTAAAAATAATAATTTTTTTAATTAGTTTAAGAATAATGACAAGATTAATTTTATGGATCAATTCAATTATTTGTTACAATAAAATCATAAAATAGTTGTTTTATTTTTTTAATTTAAATTGTATTTTATATTTAATGATGTCTAAGAAATGAAGTGATATAATAACATGACGTGACAAAGGATAAAGTATAAATGGGTCACACCTATTTATTGTTGACATATATATATATATATATATATATATATATATATATATATATATATATATATATATATGTGACCATCTTATAATCACATTATAATATTCACATGGCTAAAATGTAATAAAAAGGGTTTACCATGCTTTTATATAAAGATAATGCCATCATAAGGAGCCACATATCCACAAAGGTTCACAAGTTGGACCATATAAATTACGAAGTGGCCATCCAACAAAGTTTCAATATCTCATAATATCCTTGTGGCCTCGACATAATAAAACTAACACTATGGCAATGACCAAAGCCACACATTTATTTACATATTAGATAAAATTTTATATTATAAACTTATGTATTGTGACCATATTTGGTAACCTTGTGGTCACATGGATATTGTGGATACATTACACATATGATCTATCTTTTGATCTGTGACCACTCAATTTTTAACCACATGGGTATTGTGGATACATTACACATATGATCCCTCTTTTGATCTATTGGCCACGTGAGTATTGTACATACATTACACATATGATCTTTTGATATGAGGCCACTTGGCCATGCAAATCAAAAGAGAGATCATATGTTAATGTATCCACAACACTCACATGGCCAAAAGGTTTATATATATATATATATATATATATATATATATATATATATATATATATATATATATATATATTCATCCATGAAAATAAACCCTATGTTTTGTACATGATCAATGATCCACATTTTAAGTTGGAGGATGAGTAAGATCGCATTCCCATGCTATCAATGTGGGGAACATGATGGTTGGCTCACACTACCTAACCAATGTGTTGGCTGCTACCAACTAGGTGGCAGCTACTGAATGGTGAGTGGTCAATACATATGGGGAGTGGAAAATATAACTTTTGCTATATTTTCAAGTCTAATATGTGTATATTTATCTATTATATTCAATACCATTACTTTTTATTTTGTTACATTTTAATGTGTATGTAGGGAGGCAAATGTTCATTTGATGTGCTATTAATCTAAATTAATGTTGACATTCATAATATTTGAAAAAATATAATCTATATATAAGTTCATCTATGAGAGTAATTTTAAAAATTCATTTTCGTAACTCGACAAGTATAGGTTAGATATTGGGCATGCGGTTATTGTGAGGTGAATTAAGTTTGAATCAACATCTTTGCATGAATGCGATGAACATATTTTATTTTTCTCGATATGTTTTTTGATATTGATTTGATTTTATCAATATGTTTGTTTGTGTCAAAAAATCTTGCTTGGGTTTATATGGTCATGATTTTATTCTTGTCAAATTAATATTTTGTAACTACAAGATAGTCAGGATTGAAATCAAATCAAGATAAGATCTATCCTTTGAATAACATAAAAAATTGGTTGTCTTTATTTTTTTAATAGTGTTATGTTGTTTGATGGAATGACATCATTGACTTCTTGTAAATAAAGTTATGTGAATGGTTTAAGGCTCTCTTGAGGTTTGAATGTAAAAATAGATTTTGGATTTGAAAAATGGTATTGTTATGACAACTTGATATACATAGTCTAGAGATTGGCATGTAGTTGTCGTAAGGTAAGTTAAGATTGAACCAACATATTTGCGTGAATGTGGTGAAGATATTTTTTTGTCTTAATTGTCTAATTGACACTAATATTAATTTTTTAAATCAATATGTTTCTTCTTATCATAAACTTATGTATAGGTTTGCAAGGTCATGATTTTTTCCTTACAAAGTCCTATTTTGTCATTAGAAGGTAAGATCTATCCTATGAATAAAAGAAGTTATAGGTGTGCTTTATTTTTTCTATAAAATTATATTTTTTGATAACTATGGAATCATTGATTTTTTGTAAATAGAGATTTGTGTATGGTAAATAGATCAATATACCAAAACAATCCCTTCATTCCATGCTTGATCGATGGCTTCACATTTTAAGTTGGAGGGCCAAAAATCTTCCAATGTATATGTGTTGGCAGTTAAAAACCATGTGGCCTATACATAATGATGAGTGGTTGATAAATAAAATTAATGGCGTGCATACATTTTTCACACTGGCAAGTATATTTTTTAGATATTTATTTTTTGCGTTTGATATCATTAATTTTTTGTTAGATTTTAATGTGTATGTAAAGATGCAAAGGTTCATTTAATGTGTTATTAACCCAAAAAAATGATTCCATTAATGACATATTTAAAAAAATATTTTATATATGAAGTGGTCATTTATGAGAACAAGTTTGATCATTTTTTTGTTTATTTAGTGGGATAGAAAAGACCTAGTTTTCTTATAGCTCAATGCCCATAGATTAGAGATTGGGCATGGAGTCATTGTCAGGTGATTTAAGCTCAAATCAATACCTCTACATGAATGTGGTGAGCATATTTTGTTTCTCTCAACTTTTTTGGTGATACTGATGTCAACTTTTTAGAAATTAATATGTTCATTTGTGTCATAAAATTTTATACAATATTACAGGTTCAAAATTTTCTTTCTTATCAAATCCTTTTTTTTAAATTATTATAAGGTGGTCCAAGTTAGCATTAGATAAAGGTAAGACCAATCTTCTAAATAAGAAAAATAATTGGTTGTGTTTTTTAATAGTGTGATGTTATTTGATGGCATGAAATTATTTGGTTTTTTTGTTAATAGAACTATGTGAATGGTTTATGACTTTTATTAGGGTTTATGTAAATATAATTTTTGGGTTTTAAATATTATATTTTTTAGTATTTCAACATGTATAAATAGGTATCTTGGGAAGTTAAGTTCAAATTGATGTCTTTATGTGAATATAGTGAGAATATTTTATTTTTCTCAATTTTGTTCTTAACATTGATGCCATTTTTTAAAAAATTAATATGTATAGGTTTATAAGGTAATGAATATGAGCTAAAAATTTGAAATATAATCATTTTGAGATGAGATTAAGATTAACTCAATGTGTCTACATGAATATTTGATGCATGAACATCACTACATTTTGTAAGTTTTGATCTATTTTCAATGTTTGAGTCTTTTGTGAGTTAGCATCAGGGTTTTTTTAGCGGTGAATATTTATTAATTCATAAATATAACAATTTTTAAATTTTTGTCTTGGTGATTTTTTAGGGTCAGCAGATGGGATTGGATCACCAAAATTTTAGGGATATATATTATTTTGGTGGTCAAATTTCCAACTCTCTATGACATTATCTTCAAAAATAGTTTAATTCACCACACACACACACACACACACACACACACACACACACATATCCGTTGATCTTGATATCAAACAACAAAATATTTATGAACACTGATTAACTGAATGGCATAGTCAAATGACCACATTGAATGACATGGCTGAATGAAATGCCGAATGATAGTGCCAAACAATATTACCGAATGATGCTGTCAAACAAGGAAAAGAATAAGGAAACCAAAATTTTAAACAAAACCTGGCATGTACACCTTTGAATCAAGAACTAGTGAACCTCTCTCTGGCAACCATGTCATGGATCCATTTGATAGATTGAGAATGCATACAAAAACATATGAACTAGCCAAAAACATAGTCCTCATGAAAAATGAGGAAACCTTGGGTGACATAAAGATCAAACCCATGCAATAATTCAATTTTTATGCACCAAGTGTTTCATATTTTTCAATGACTTTTTTTCATGTGCCCATATGTTCTGAATGGATTTTAGAGCATTGAAGCTGAGGCTTGAATCCTGAGGGCGTAAACCTTGTACAATGGCCACAACTGCAACTCATTCCAAAATATCAATCTCACCTACATAACATTCATGATAGAATAAAATGGCTCGATCAAAAAGTGGAGTCAAATAACTTAGTTTAATGATGGATTCAAATATCTCGATCAAATGACAAAGCCAAATGGCTTGGTCCTTGATAGAGCCAAACAACTCGGTCAGATGGTACATCCAGATGGCTATGCCCTTGGTAGAGCCAAATGGCTTAGTCAAATGGCAAAGCTGCATGACTCAACTAATAACAGAGCTTGATAGCTTTGTTGGTGGGAGAGCTGAGTGGCTCTACCCATCATAGAGAAAATGGTTACCAATGACAGAGCCAAACATGGCAGTGCCATTTGGCTCTGTCATAGGTAGAGTCATTCATCCCTCCCATTGGTAGAGCCATTTGGATCTATCAAGGTTAGAGCCTAGGTAGATCCATTCAGCTCTACTACAGGGGTCAAATGACTCACCCATAATCAAGCCATACTAAATAAGAGCCTTTTAGTATTGGCTTAGAAATACCTTGTTTGTCTTGGAAATACTTTATTTGTAAGTGAAGGTGTATATGTAAAAAATAATGTGTAATATATTAGGTACCTAAATCTATGTGGTGGAATGGTGATTTTTAGAACATTTTAGACATGCCTATTCATCAAAGCTATGAATCAGATTTGCCTAAATGAATCTAAGCGGGTTTGGGATATGGCTTCTTAAAATGAACCCTGGTCATCATTATCATTTTAAGTATATAGGATTCATTCATGGGTGTTATGTCTTTATCAAATTTTAATTTGACTCACTTAGGCATTTTCCTACGTAAATGGTCATTTCAAATATTTGAAAATCTTTGTATTATTTCCCAAGTTTCTTGATGTTGTGAATGGTCAATTGTTATGACCTTGTGTCTTATGGGTGTTTGAGAGTGTTTATGGTGGTTTAACACTTGTTAGAGTTAGTGTTGAGTTTAAGTATTAACTATACCTAGGCTTACTAATGTACCTTCCTTTGCTACATTGGAGGAATCAAAAGTTAGTTAGGGTAGTTGGAATCTCTTTAAATGGGTAGGTGTTTTGAATAACAAGTCATTCAAGGTAGAGGATAAGTGTGAAATAAAGATGGAAAATGAGTTTTGAATAGAAAAAGGAGGAAACTCAAGAAATAAGAACCTTTGTCAATCATACTCTATTCTGTAAGCATTTGTCAATAATCATGAATGTAGAAGAATAAAGATTCTTTGAAAACATTAAGAGTTCAATGCTCTATTTTGAGAATGATAATACAAGTATTGTTTAATTCCTTTATATTAATAAAGATGGTATATTTGTTTTGTAACTTGAAAGGGAGCCTTACTTTCTTGACCCTGTTATAAGCTTATATCCTATGATAAGAAAGACTAAGTGTAAATTTATTGTGAGAAGGAATATGGACAAAATAAGTTGAAACACAAACATTATATATTAGTAAGTTATCATTTCCATATTCTTAAGGGTCTTGATGTGACTTATAAAGTTTGAATACATACAGGTTTCATAGAAAAATAACAAGACCTATAGACCCCTATGTAACAAGACATAGTCAATAGAGAATCTAATGTAAGTTAGAAAAAAAGGTGTCAATAACAAAGAAATTAATTGAGGAAGGTGAATGGGTAATATAAAAATCCTAATCAAGGATTACAGTGGGTGGCAAGATATTTGAAAGGATAATAAACAAAGTTGTTCCTTTGTAGTTGAATATAGTCTTGTAGAAGTCAAATATTCTACACTGTCAAACATAGATCTTAATAGAAAAGTGGATCAAAGAGTTTGATGGGATTTTTTTATGATTAGATAAGGAGTGGGATACTTAGAGAGAATTTTAAAAATAATCGCAGTACCTTGAAAGTCCCTATAGAGGTCATAATCTTCAAATAACCCTTCTAAGGTTTGTGCAATACAAGGTAACCATGCATTAGGGTTTTGAAACCAAAACCATTTTAGTAGGAGTATCCACCATAAAAATTACATAAAAACTATTGATTAGGTGTGATTTAAGGGACAAAAAATATTTTTGAGGTTTTATATTTTTATGGTACCTTTTTTGTATAGTTTTGTATGATTGTGTATAACTTAGGGTAGAAAGAGACCTAATAGGCCTAAATAGAGCCTATGAAGGGATTAAAAAAGGGACCTAAGGGTTTATTTAATAAAATAAACTTTTCAAAAAGTAAGATAAGGATAGATGGTATTTAAATAAATTTTTAGTTTCTCACAATAAATCTGTACATGTTTGTACCATGAGAAAAGGCCTAAAAAGGGCTACTAGCAGACCTTGTCAAAGAGGAGTCATATTTGTTGAAATTATTACTTTAATAAGTTTTATGGATTAAATATAAGGTTAAAAAAGACTATTTTAAGCATATAATTGATAGCAAGAAAATTCATAAGGTCAGAGGAAACTTGTATTTTGTTTTGAGTCATGTTGCAATGTGGCATAAAGACTAGTGTGTGAGATAACATGAAAGGAAGATAGAGAATAAATTAAATGAATGAGATATATGAATTAATTTGAGTTGTATGAAGGGAAAAATGATAGAGAGAAATAATTAATATGGATTAGTTTGAGAATTTTGGTGGCATAAGTTGATGATTGTAGGTGTCAGACCTATAGAAAGAGGTATGTTATGTGATTTGAAAATGTTATGTTAGTTTGTATGAAGATACTGTTGAGTATGTATTGAAAGGTTAATTAGAGATTTTATTATGATATTATCGATGCAAGTTTTAGGAAAGAAGTGAGAGGTATAACTAAATGTGAGAGAGAAGAGTGGTGTGGCTAAAGCCCTTAAGTCAAGAGGCTAAGAGAGTGGAGAGCTAGTGAAAGCTCCAAGAAAGAAGCTCAAGAAGAGATTAAGATAAATAGAGGAGTCCCAGGTGAGGAAATTAAATATATATACTCTAAGAGAGTGAGAGTCAAGTGAGAGAGACCTAGGTGAGGTCAAAGAAGGCAAGTAGGTAGTCTTGTCAAGAAGAAGAAGAGTAAATTCAAGGTGAGACCTAGAGAGATAGTGTGAAGAGTTTAAAGAGAAAAATAAAGATGAAGGTCTTAAATAATTAGGAATGACCCATGAAGATAGAAGTGAAGAAAAGAAAACTAGAGAGAGAAAGGATATTACTAGATGAAGATGGTATTGGCAAAGTTAGAGCAAGTCTTGGAAGAGATGAGACCAAGATTATGTGTACATATCAAGAGGAAAGTGAAATACACTCTCAAGTAGATAATGGAAAAGAGAATAAGATAAATGGTGAAGATATTAACAAGATATCCTAAAATAGGAAGCAAAGGGGAAGGGAAGCCTCAAAATATTATGACTAATGAATTCTTAGAATGTGTGTATATAGGTGAAGAGTTGAATGAAGACTAAGAACTTTTGAAGCATGAGAAACATGTTAAGGTTGAAGAATAAATTATTTGGATAGATGAGTATGGTGATACAATCCTATGATACCTTGAAAAAGGAGAACCACTTGATGAAGAAGAAGGAGAAAGTAATTATGTAATAACACCATGTCTCATGATGAGCATGAAAGAAGCAGGTTTTAGTCAAGAAATTTATGAGGAGAGAAAAGAGACACAAAGTAATAGTTTCTATGTTATTTTTGATGGGTATGATGTTATGAAAAATACTAAAAATGAGTTGTATGAGACTACATTGAAGTTTTTGAATAGGATAATGGAAGGTCAAGAAGAAATAGAGGCACCCAAATAAGTGCTTGACATGCATGAATAAATCTATGAGGTGGCAGCAGGGGAGAATGAATAAGAAGCACCTATTGAAGTGATTGAAATGTCTGAGTTGTAGCAGGTAGATTTATCCTATTTAGCACCAATTTAAGATAAAATAGATATAGGTGAGTATAATTTAGAGGAGAAGCAAATGTGGTAGCATATGTTGTAAGAATTAGATAATTTGAGTCTAATAGGAGATAATGACTCCATCATAGCAATTGAGTTTGCACTGATGACAATCTTGAACCAAGATGAAGAAGAGTTGGAAGCTAAATAAAAAATAAAATTTGAAGCGAAATAAAGTGAACTCCCAGAGAGCAAGCAAGAAGTGGTTTTGTTTGACTTATTTTTTTCATGTACAAGTATTTGGAAGAAAGAGAACAAGCAACAATTACCCATGATCAGTTTGGAGATCCATGGCAAGAGAGAGATCATCAAAGGAGGATATATCATACCTTTAACCAAGCATCAATAAGGTATACATGCTTAAAATAGGATTTTGGATCTAGGAGGACATGAAATTGGAAGAGAGATGCTATAAAGAACATGAAAGCTAGATCAGTTATAACTTTCTTGAAAAGCTTTTTTTCTCCTCGGTAGTATGATGCAAGAGCATCACTACCTTTTGTATGTTTTTGTATATTTTTAATGTTTGAGTCTTTTTTGAGTCATCATAGTAATTTTAAGTATGTATGAGTCATTCATGGCTATTAGGTATTTGTCAAATTTGAATTTGACTCACTTAGGCATTTTCCCTCCTAAATAGTCATTTTAAATATTTGAAAATCTTTGTATTGTTTCTCAAGTTTCTTGATGTTGTGAAAGGTCAATTTTTGTGACCTTGTGTCTTTGGGATATTTAAGAGTGTTTATGGTGGTTTAACACTTGTTAGAGTTAGTGTTGAGTTTAATTCTTAACTATACCTAAGCTTACTAATGATGTACCTTCCTTTGCTATATTGGAGGAATCAAAAGTTAGTTTGGGTAGTTGAAGTATTTTTGAATGGGTAGGTGTTTTGATTAGTGAGTAATTCAAGGTAGAGGATAAGTTTGAAACAAATATGGAAGAAGATTTTTCAATAGTAAAAGGAGGAAACTCAAGAAATAAGAAATTCTATCAATCATACTCTATTATGTAAGCATTTGTCAAGAATCATGAACGCAGAAGAATAAAGAGTCTTTGAAAACTTAGAGAGTTCAATGCTATGTTTTGAGATTGATAATGTAAGTATTTTTCAATTAATTTATATTAATAAAGATGGTATGCTTGTTCTGTAACTTGAAAGGGAGCCTTACTTTCTTGACCCTGTTATAAGCTTGTATTCTATGATAAGAAAGACCAATTGTATATTTCTTGTGAGAAGTATGTAAAAATTAATTTGAAACAAAAACATTATATATTATTAAGTTATCCTTTCCATATTCTGAAGGGTCTTGATGTGACTCAAAAAGTTTGAATACATATAGGTTTCATAGACAAAATAAACAAGACCGCTATGTAACAAGACACAGTCAATAGAGAATCTAATGTAAGATGGAAATAGAGGTGTCAAGAACAACAAAATGAAGTGAGTTAGGTGAATGGATACTATACAGACCCTAACCAAGTATTACATTAGGTGGAAATCTATTTCAAAGGCTAATAAGTAAAGTTCTTCCTTTGCAGTTGAATACAATCCTATAGAAGTCAAATATTCCACACAACTAGATAGAGATCCTGATAGAAAAGTGAAGATTAGGGGTTGAGAGGGTTGTTTTATGATTGGAAAAAGATTTGGATAATTTCATAAAGGTTTACCAACAATCACAGTACCTTGAAAGCCCCTGTAGAGATCACAATCTTCAAATAACCCTTCTTGGGTTTGTGTAGGACAAGGTAACCCTACATTAGGGTTTTGAAACCAAAACCATTTTGGTATTAGTATCCACTATCAAAATTATATGAAAACTAGTGATTAACTATGGTTCATGGTGATAACAAATATTTTAGAGGTTTTATATTTGTATGGTACCTTTTTTGTATGATTTTTTATGACTGTGTGTAATTCGAGGAAGAAAGAAACCTAATATGCGTAAACAAAGCCTATGAATTGCTTAGAAAAGGGATCTAAGGGTTGATTTGAGATTTTAAAAAAATATATGGTAAAAATTAAGATAAGGATAGAGGGTATTTGAGAAAACTCTTGGTTTCTTAAAAAAGATCCGTACCTATCCGTACTATGAGAAAAGGCTTGAAAAAAGGCTACTAGTAGACCCTGTCAAAGAGAAGGAGTAATATTTGTTGTAAAGAGTACTTTAAGAAGTTTCATGGATTAAATAAAACTACTAGTGTGAGCATATAATTGATATCAATAAAATTCAAAAGGTTAGATAAAAAATGTATCTTGTTTTGAGTCACATTGCAATGTGGCATGAAGACTAGTGTGTGAGATAGTATGAAAGGAAGATAGATAATGAATGAAATGAATGAGATGTATGAATGAATGTGAATTGTATGAAGGGCCTAAAGATAGAGAACAACAAGGATTCAAATATTCTTAGTGAATAAGACCATGAAAGAGAATGATATTAAACCTTGTGAGGAAATTGACAACACAGAGTAGTTTGAGAAGTTTGGTGGCATAAGTTGATGACTGCATGTGTCAGAGATATAGAAGGAGTAGAGATAGAGGTGGTATCTGCAACAATATGAACATACTTTATTTTAGTTTTGTTGGTGACACTAATATAATTTATTTATTTTGATCAATACATTTCTTCATTTCATTAATTTATTTATATGGTTTTAGGGATGGGATTTCGTTCTTCTCAAAAACATGTTTTGTAATTAGAAGGTAACATATATCTTATGAATAAGCTAAAAAATTAGCTATGACTTTTTTTATAGTAGTATTTTATTTGACGACATGAAATTATTATATTCTTATAATTAGAGATTTTTCAATGAATTATGACTTTTATTAAGATTTATGTAAACATTAATTGTGGATTTGTAACATTATATTATTTTGATAGCATTACAATCATAAACTAGAAATTGGACATACAACTATTATTAAGTGAATTACGCTTGAATCAATATCTTTGTATAATTTTAATGAATGTCTTCATTTTATTTCTAACATTGATATCAATATTGTTCTTTTTAATCAATACATTTTTTCTAATAAAATTTTGTACATATTTATAAAATCATCATTTCATTCTTTCTAAATTCTTCTATCTATTTTTTATTTGTGCACACTGATTCAAATTTAAAACTATATATTAATTAATATGCAATTCGATTGGGTAACAGTTATTTTTACCTATTGTGCATGTGTTTATTAGTAGACATAGAACTTCATGGAAGTAGATAATATTAATTAATTCTTTTGGATGATAAATTTCCAACCACAGAATGTAGATATGTTGTATGAACGGTAATAAAATTATTCGTATGGTCAATTTAAATGCATGATATTAATAAAATTTGAAACTAATCATTTCTACATTAAAACTTGCAAATGTTGAAATTATATATATATATATATATATATATATATATGTATATATAAAAGTTATCATTAGAAAGATGTTAGAATGAATTAATTAATAATTTTTAGAATATTCTATATTGAAATTATATATATATATATATATATATATATATTTATATAAAAGTAAGTTATCATTAGAAAGATGTTAGAATGAATTAATTAATAATTTTTAGAATATTGTATATCTATTCAAATAAAAAAATGGCATTAATGTAAAGTTATAATGTTAAACTTAATTGAGAAATTGTGCATATGTAATCTGATAATCTAATGTTTTAAAACATGAATTTGATAAACTGAAAGATTATTTTATGTTGTAAAAATGAACGTGAAAATATTAAATGTTCATAGTCTTTATCTTAAATTTTAAAAATGATACATTAAGGGTTTTTCTCCCTCTCTTTATCTATGTTATTTTAGATTTTTTCCTTCTCTTTATTCATCACTTGAAACTCTAATGAACTTATTACTCAATCCTTATAAATTTAATAATGATTTTAATTAACTCCTAGTTTAATCTAACTTATAATTTAATTTTTATAGTTTTAATATTAATTTTAATTAATTCGTAATTTATATTTTCATTATATAAGTTATACTCAGTATCTATTTTGTTTGTATCAATTTTTTTGGATGACATTATTATTTAAATTAATGTATTTTTTCGTGTCCTAAATTTTTGTATAAGGTTATAGAATTGGGATTTGTGTTCTTTTCAAGATTTATTTTTCATTATAAAATAAGCTTTGTCATGTAAATAATACAAATAATTGATTGTACCTTAATTTCTCGTATTACTATATTTTTTAAGGGTATGCAATTGTTGGATTATTGTAATTTAAGAGTAGTTTATGACTCCTTTTAGGTTTATGTAATTTTTTTCAATTAAAATTATTTTTATTACATCTAACAAGAGAAGACCTTACAAATAATTACAAATTTTGTTGTTATTTTTTAAGTTATAATAAACTCAAGTATGATCAATTGTTAAATATATTAATTTTAAAAAAAAATTGATTCAATTTATTGAATATATGAAAATGATTTAGTTCTAAAAGGAGCTTTTATTATTATTTTTTAATTTATTAATTGAGATAATTATTTTATACAATTACAGTATTTTTTAAATTTTAAATATAATATTATATTAAGTATTTTGTTTCATCAACTTTTAATGAAATGAAATAATAGTTAATTATTTACAATTTAATTAACTGTTTAATTTCTAAAATTATCTTTCAGTAGTTAAAAATAATTATTTGATGGATTTGACCATTATTTGATAGAGATGAATAATGATTAATATAGTTATTTAAGTAATGCTCTATTTTTTTTAATCTTGAAAAAACTTTTATTGGTGGCTAAACGTATAATAGCTTGTATAGGAAATGGGAAATTTTTTGTGAATATTTCAATACATTTATATTTTTATATTTAAATTTAAATATTTTAATTATTATATATTTTTTATAATAATGAATGATTATATTTTAAATAATCATATAAAATTATATTTTTTTAAATTTTGATTAACTTATGATGTCTAAATCGATGCATAGTTTGATATATATATATATAACTTTAAAGATTAATGTAATTATTTTATAATAGATTTGAGTTTAGTTTAAATTCTGGGTTTAAGATTATTCTGTTTTATCTATAAAGTTTGGTAAATTATTTATAATGGGCATGAGAAAATTAAGAGAGTCTATGCAATATATACTTTTTTAGATTATATGGAAGCCGTTAGTTTATAGGATTGTGATTTCATTCTTATTAAAGTTTTATTTTGTCAATAAAATAAGGGTTGTGTGAAAATACATATAGAAGTTTCAGTCTAGATTATCATCATATAAAGGTAAAATTTTTCTATTGAATAACACAAATAATCAGATATATGTTATTTGATGATATGAAATCATTAATTAATAGTAAACAAATCTTTGTTAATATGATTTTGTGATTTTTAAAACTAAATAGAATTAACTTTAGATGTATTTATGAAGTAGATATTCATAAAAGCAACCTTCTCAACACCATGCAGACTGTTTAGATGGTTTGTTATGCCATTTGAGTTAAAAAATTCTCTTAAAAATTTTCATTAATGAATGGATAAAATATTTGCTCTTCATTATGTTTATATTACAAATAACAATGGTTATTTGTTGATATTTTCATGGGATATTGAAGAAAAAAATATTAAGAAATTTGTAGAACTTGTTGAACAACATGGAATAAGTTTATTCATTGACACTAATAAAAAAAAGATTTTAAAAATTGAAATATAGAATTATTTAAAAGAGAAAATATGGTAATCCAAAAGCATATTCTAGAAAAAATTGTAAAATTTATTATTAAATTGTAAAATATGGACCAATGTAAATTTTACAGATTATTTTAATTATGAATATAAATTTATGAATCAACTATCTGTGAAAATTAATCTAATGAGAGATTGTATGAATAAATTTAAATTTATATGGACATAAAAAGAAATAAAATTAACATAAAATTTAAAATAAGAATGTTATAATTTATAAGCATTAGTCACTTGATTTGATGAACCATTCATATTCTAAATAAAAACATCTAAGAAAAGTTGGGGGGCAATATTATTGGCTGAATGGAATGGATCAGAATAGTTGTTAATGTATATAAGTAAGTGATTTAAAAAATATGAATTAAATTGTTGTATAAATACAAAAATTAAAATTTGGTAATTATTAGAATTGTTGAAAAATGAAGAATTTTTTTTCCTTTCAAAAGAATTATAATCAAAATTGACAAGAATTTAAAATGGTTTATATCTAATAAAAAATCTATACACTTGTGTAATATATGATTGGTAGAAAAATGTATTGTCTCAGTATGCATTTCAAATTCAATATATTCAAAGTAATTATAACTCTCTTGCAGATTGTATACAATAATATTTTCACATTTTGATCAATTAATGATACTTTACATCTTGACAGAATCCATTATAGCTCAATCTCTCTAAGTGCATGCATTAAAGGGTACACTAAGAAAGGGGTGGTCAAACCTTTGGTTCTTCACAAAATTATTTTCCATTATTTCCATATTATTCCCTCTCCATTCAGCTCCTAAAACCTTATCCTAAGCTATCTCTCCTTCCTTGCACATTCTTCTAGTATTTTCCACTTTCTATCCTTCTTTCCCTTGTTCAATACCCTTTTTACCTATTCAGTAAGTTAGGCCAACCTGGTCAACCTAGCACAGTTTGGGGTCACTTTAGCTCTTTACGCCTAATTTCTATTTGGGTGACCTAACACAAACTTTAGGCATTAGCTCGATAATGTGCTAGGTCAACCTGGTCGACCTAGCACAACCGACATGTTCAAGTGATTTTTAGGGCAAATACTCCTATATATACAAGGTCATTTTGATCATTTCCATATGAAGTTAATTATGAGTTATTATTCGCTCGCGCTTCTTCATAATGTGCTCTTCCATCATTCTACTTGAGGAGTCTTAGCTTAGGATTATTATTTGGAGAATATTTGTGTTGTGGATAGGTCTTAGATGATTTGGCCTAGGAAAGTGATCCTTATGAACCATAATAACCTCTTGCAAAGCCCCATTGGCCAATGGAGAGATTGAGTCTCGATGGGTTCACATTCAGGGAAGTATAGTCTAACTTTGTTCTCCTCTCTTTTAGAAGATAGAAGTACCATAAGTGTTAGCTTGAATAATGTTAATCCTCATATTCCATGTATTAGGGTGTTACTCATACTTACTTTATTTGAAGTTCCCTATACATGTATATGATTGCTTTGCATCTAACCCATTACTTTATGCCACAATCTTTGGTGAGCACTAGATTAGTTTACTTTTCTTGTTATTAGATTAGTTTACTTTCTTGTTTATTATCATAAGTAAATATAAAACCCATATGACTCTTTTAGGGTTGTTGTGTGATTATGTTAGACTATAGGATTTGGAACCCTACCTAGCATGATGTGTTGTGATAGATGTTACAAGTGATTCCCTAATTGGGTTTAGTGGATCCTCATATTGGTCATGATCTTGCTTAACAAGTGTGTGCCCCAATCAGAAGTGTATGAGCGATCTATCTTATCTGATCCAAGATTGATTCATGCGCACCATGAAATTATGATTCCATACATTTTGGTGAACCCAATGTGAATCCCATCCCACCACTGGTTGGATTGTCTTCACGTTTCCATTTTTGTTTCCTTTTTTATTTAGCATTAAATCCACTTTGGCTTCACCTTCATTATATTTTGGTGAACCTAACGTGAATCCTATCCCATCGATGGTTGGATTGTCTTCATATTTTTATTTTTATTCTCTTTCTTGTTAGTGTTAGCTTTCATTTTGGCTTCACCTTCATTACATTTTGCTGAACCTGACATTAATCAAACCCTTATAGGATTTATTTCACTTATTTTATTATTTATTTTATCATCATTTTATAACTTATTTACATTTTATACTTCATCATGAATCCAATGCATTTTATATTTTGTAAAATGGATGAGTAGAACTAAAGATATAGGTAAAACAATTTTCCTATCTATTATACCAGGTCGACTTGGTCGACCTAATGCTTTTTATGACCTTTATACACTGTGCTAGGTCAGCCTAGTCAACCTAATACTATCTTCAAACTCTATATTTTGTCTTAGGTTGATTGCATTGACCATGTATTATTTTCTTTCTTCTATGCTTCCTAATTTATCTCTTCACTTTCCTTATATGTCTGATTTAGTTCTCTATTTACCTGAATTAGTTCTTTATCTTTGTTTGTTATTATTATTTCTTATCATTATTTTAATTTTATCTTCAAGAATCATGTCCCTCATTAGAATATTCTTGGACAACCTAAATCCATTTAGACACTCTATGGGGTTCTCTTTGCTTTTCATCCTTTTCTATCTCTTCTTCCTCTTTTCAACTATTGGGGCATCTTACGATGCCCATCCACACATTAAATTAACCTTTGGGGCATCTTACAATTCCCACCTTCATGTCCTTTTAGACTTTGGGGCATCTTGTGATTCACATCCCTACATCCACTTACCCTTTGGGGCATCTTGTGATGCCCACTCTTATTCTCCATTACATGCTACCAAACTAATTCAAATCCAAGAAACCTTCTGAGACACATAGGCTTGTCTCTCGCGTGCCCATCCTTGACATAACCATTAATTTAGGATCATTTTCCTTCTTTTCATGCTCTCTCTCTCTCTATGTGTGTGTGTGTGTGTGTGTGTGTGTGTGTGTGTGTGTGTGTGTGTGTGTGTGTGTGTGTGTGTGTGTGTGTGTGTGTGTGTGTGTGTGTGTGTGTGTGTGTGTGTGTGTGTGCGCGTGTGCGCGCGTGCGTGTGTGTGTGTGTCTTTTTGCAAGATACTTTAGCATGGGTCTCTCCCTCTGTAACAGTTTCCTTTCTTTTCAAACCTGTAGTCCTCCCTTTTGGTCTTTTGGTTTCTTGATGTACCATAGTATTCATTATCTTATTTTTCTTTCTCTTTCTCTTTGCTAATTTTGATTTATCACCCCTTGGGTTTTTATTTTATGAGTTTCTTTGTAAGACCATGGATAGAACCCAACATCCCTCACAAAATCACTACCTTTTACTTATCTTTTCATTCTCTTTTTTCTTACCAATGTTGTTTTGGCATCCTCTTAGGATTTTATTTTATGAGTTGCTGGGTAAGACTGTGGATAAAACTTGACCCTCCTCATAAAGTTACCATTCTTTTTATTTCTCATTTTTTTTCCTTTTCATTCTTTTGTTGCTTGCCAATGCTCTTTTGGCATCCTTTGGGTCTTTTATTGTGAGGTGCTTTATACAAAGGCTCCCTAACTTTTTGCTTATTGTCACCCCTTGGGTTTTCCTTTTGTGAGTTTCTTGGTAAGACCATAAATAAAACTTGACCCTCATAAAATTAACTTTCTTTTCATGTTCTTTATGATCCTTATTATTTAGACATTAGCTTTTTCTTCTTCTACTAGATGAAATCTATAAACAATCTATGTTAGCATGTTTTCCTTCACTTCACATAGTCTTATTATAAGGAATCACATCTTTGCTATCATTGTACTCCTATTTTCCCTTTGTCACATTTTTTGAAATTTGAAGAAATTAAAATTTGTTAGATGTGTCATTTTCTTCTTAATTTCCCCCTTTCCTTCACCTTCACATTTTGATAAAACAAGGTTGAAGTCAAGATAACACTTTTATTTCATCTGGATTTATGAGATTATTAGACCCCATGGTCTTTGATTCTCTCTCTCTCTCTCTCTCTCTCTCTCTCAGCAACTTATCACAAAGTTTTCAAATGAAATTCATCTTTAGCACCCATGTTTGGTCTTAAAAATCCATATGGAGGAGGAATTTTAAAAAATAAATTTAAAAGCCAATCATTTAAAAATAAAAGGCAATGATATCTAAAATGCAACTTACAAATCTTATAAGTCTAATCACACCAAAAGATGTGATTACAAACACATGTCCTATCTCCAATCGAAGCTCAAACTCTATAGTTAGCTTCACATAAAGCTAAAGTCCTTTAGGGTGTGGTAGGCTAGTAGATTGGAATAGGAAATTTCAAAAACAACTATAGTGCTACCTACTTTCTCACACAAGTACCCAATCTTCATAGTAGATTGATGGCTCTATAAGGGGTTTTGAAGAGCAGGGAACATGTCATAGGGAAGAAGTTCCATTTTAATTTTCATGCATATAGCCTTCATGAGATGATCTATATACTCCATTTATTGACCTAAGACTTGTGTAGTTAAGAAAAGTTCTTTAGAGTCATTAAGGTGAACAATCCTCTTATTTTAACAAACCAAATTTGAGAGTCTTGACTTTCACAAAGAGTTCTTGTACCTTGGTTTCTCCTTCATTCTCCCCTTCGCCCCATTTCATTTCCCCCCTTGATAGACAAATTGTGATTCCAAATCTATTTTCCCTCTTCTCTAAATTCTTTTTTCTTCATTTATTAAAAACATGCTAACACTACTTTATTTCATTTTTATCTATATTTAGATGCAAAACACATGTTTGAGAAACTATGGATCATTTTCATCATGTTCTATATATTTATTAAAACTAATTTTCTTTCCTTTTCCCATTTATCTTGATTTTGTTGTTCTACTATTATGGACACATGAGTTTCTACCCTTTTTCTATTGTTTCATGAGATGTGGATCATTACTTCTCACCCCAACCCTATTGTTTTCCCTTTTATGTATCCCCGTTTTCCATTGATGATTGAGATGTGGATTTTTAATGCTCTCTCATCAATGTTGTTTTACCATTTTTCTTTTTGAATCATCTTTTTACCATCTTGTTTGACATGTATCCTTGATTTGATTTGGTGATTTTGCCTTTTCTTACTTGAGGTTTACTTGTTTTAGTTTTTTGGTTTTTAGTGTCCTTGGCTTTTTGGTTACCCAATTTACTCTTATTTGACTTGGTCATTTGGTCTAACATAACACTTGTCACCTAGCTTACCAAATTCCCAAGTACATCCCATCCAAATAGTACCAATTATCTTGGATTTTCTTGCATTTTTTAATTTTTCTCCTTAGTTTTGTATTTCTAGGTTTATCCAAAATAGTCTCTGTGCCTACCATAATCAAAACTAAAACACAATTGACAAACATCCCATGATAAAGGTATGTTAAGGTACGCATCATTTACTTTTTAGTTAGTTTCATTTTCTATCATTTACTTTTAGTTATTTTATTCTTTCTAAAATATTGCAATTTTTTTTAGTATCAACATAATGTGTGTCCTTATGTTCTTTCTCGAAGCACCATCCCCTATTACACCTTAGTGACATTTGATGAGCTTTGAGTGGGGCATATGTATACACATATTATTTTCACACTTTTATCGATTACTGATGCTTTACATCTTATAGGAACCATGACTCAATCTCTCTAAGTGCATGCCTTAAGGGGTGTACTAAGAAAGGGGTGGGTATACCTTTGGTGCTTCACAAGATTGTTTTCCCTTATTACCATATTATTCCTTATCCATTCAACTCCTAAAACATTTCCCTAAGCTATCTCTCCTTCCTTACACATTCCTTTAGTATTTTCCTCTTTCTATCCTTCTTTCCCTTGCTTAGTACCCTTTTTACTTGTTCAATAATCTAGATAAACCTAGTCGACCTAGCATAGTTTGGGGTCACTTTAGCTCTTTAGGCCTAGATTCCATCTAGTCGACCTAACACAAACTTTAGGCATTAACTCGATAATGTGCTAGGTTGACCTAGTTGACCTAGCACAACCAACATGTCCAAGTGGTTTTTGGGTCAAATACTCCTATATATACAAGGTCATTTTAGTCATTTCCACATGAAGGCAATCCAGAGTTATTATTCACTCACGCTTCTTCACAATCTACTCTTCCATCATTTTACTTATGGAGTGTTAGCTTAGGTTTCTTATTTGGAGAATCTTAGTCTTATGGATAGGTCTTGGATGCTTTGGCCTAACAAAGTGATACTTACAAATCATAATAACCTCTTATGAATCCCCATTGGCCAAGAGAGAGATTGAGTCACGACATGTTCACATTCAGGTAAGTATATTATAATTTTATTCTGCTCTCTTTTAGTAGATAAAAGTAGCATAAGTGTTGGATCAAATAATATTACTCCTCATATTCCATGTATTAGAGTGTTACTCATACTTAATTTATTTGAAGTTCCCTATACATGTATTTGATTACTTTGCATCTAACCCCTTACTTTGTGGCATAAGTTTTGGTGAGCACTAGATTACTTTAATTTCTTATTTATTATCATAAGTGAATATAGAAAGTATAGGACTCTTTTAGGGTTATTTTGTGATTTCATTAGATTGTAGGCTTTGGAACCCTACCTAGCATGATGTGTTGTCATAGATGATATAAGAGATCCCTTGATCAAGTCTATCAGATCCTCATATTGGTCATGCTCTCACTTAGAAAGTGTGTGCCCCAATTGGAAGTGTAGGTGTGATATATCTTATTTGATCTAGGATTGATTCATGTGCACCATGCAATTTTGATTTCATACAAAGATGATCTAATCAAAGAGTTATCTACTTTGTGTATTTTGAAGCTATCTCTTCAAAATATTTTGAAGAAATTTCAATTTAAAGTATCTTTTCATCACATATAATTGAATTACTTGTATTACACTAGTTTACAAACATATGGCTTGCTGAGATAATCATGTATAGTGGTGTCTAATCCACCATAGATTAAAACTATCCCCATGGTCCCTCTCAAGTACTGAAGGATCCACTTCATTGTCTACCAGTGCTCTATACCTAGATCACTCATGTACCTACTTATTGATCCTAATACATGGGAAATCTATGGCCTAGTGCACACCATGGCATACATCAAGCTACCAACTATTGATGAGTAAGGTACACAGCGCATCTGGATTATCTCATCCTTTATCTTGGGATATTACTCCCTTGATAAATTGAAATGGCCTGCCAAAGGATTCCAAACTAGTTTAACCACTTACATATTAAACCTCTTCAAGACCTTTTTAATGTACTCTTCTTAAGATAAATTCAACATTCATTCTTTCCTATCACAATTTATTCTCATACCAAGGATTTCTTTT
>JARHVA010002126.1:1705000-1822500 GCA_037957365.1 Torreya grandis
ACCTTAGATTTTGCAAAGATAAAAAATTTTAAGGATTGAAGGAAATGTGAGATTCTCTAGAGGAATACCATTTTTTACATGCACAGGGGATGACAATGGCATATTTGGGTGTGTGGCATTGCTTGGTGTTTTTTGGCATTGTTTATCATGTAATTCATAGGATTATTATAAAAAATCTTCAAGTTAAATCTACAAATGTTAATAATGACCAAACAACCTAATTTTATTAATAAAACCCACATTTAATGCTAAGTAGGGTGGTGGTTGGGTAAATGGCCAAAAAGTGTAGTTTCGAGGGTATAATGCAATTTTGCAAATTATAAAATTATATTTTGCATTTTGATCTCCACTTTTTACTGAGTGGTTTGGTGAAGGAAGTAAGTATTGGGACTTCATTTGCACTTTACAACTTTGTAAAGTGTAGTAGAATTTTTGATTTCTATAGGTATTACAAATGGTGGAAAACAAAACTCAAGTTGCATTTTGCAAAGTTACAATGTGCAATTGGAGTTTCAATTTCCATGGGTACTAGGTAAGAGTGGAACATAGGGATCTAATTAAACATTTTAACTTTACAAAGTTTCAAAGTAAAATAAGAGTTCTATTTTCTATTGGGTATTCTGTAAGCAAGAAGTATAGGTTTGGGTGCACTTTGTAACTTTAAAAAGTTACAAACTACCCTCATATATCCAGTTTTTGCTATGAATTGGAAAAGAAAGAAGCAGAGTTTTGGGTGCATTTTCCAACTTTACAAGTTGTAAATTACACCCAAATCTTCATTTTCTACTAGGTAACTGAAAAGGGTTTCTTGGTCACTTTTAAATCTTTTTCCAAAAACATTAATGGGTCTCCCTTAAGGTGCAAGATGTTTTGATTTTTTGGCTCAAAAATATCAATAATTAAGTAGCCATCATTTAGCTTTGAGAACTTAAAAAATGGCCAAAACATTTTATATGTGGATGAGATGTAGCACTATTTGTTGAGTGGTGGGTATTAGTTCCTTAGTGACCACTGAGGAACCTCATATTAATGGTTGGGGTCATTCTCTCCATGCATGGTTTTTAGTTTATTTTATTAGTGGATACCATAGTCAGTCTCTATTTGGACATTTGAGCATATTTTCATATTGGGAGAAGTTTTGGGAGTTGGGATGGCCCTACAACTGGCCATTAATGGGTATTCATAGATTTTTTGATATGTGGTTAGATAATAGAAGTAAATTTTGGGCATATTAATATACAACACATGTCGAGTAAGCTTCTTTTTCCCAATTTGGATATCAATTATTTAATTTAGATGTTTTGAGGGATCTATATGCAATAATAAATGCATCATGTCTATAAATTAATCCTAACTCAAAGAAGATACATCATACCATACACTTTCGATTGGGGATATATTTGTTAAACGGGAACATGACCAATATGGGGATCCACTAGACCTGATTAAGGGATCTCATACCATAATACATTGTGCTAGAGAGAGTTCCAAAGCCTCCAATAAATCACAATCATGCAATAACCCTAAGGGAGTGTTATTTTTTGACAATTCACCTAAACCAATAAAAAGTATAGTAAATCTGATATAGTGATCACGTAAGATTGTGACATAAAGTGGGGGTTAAAAATAATAAAACTAAACATGCATAAAAGACATATACTCATGTCAATGTATACATAATCCTAATGAATATAAGATAAGTACAAATTCATAACTATCTACTCTTACAAAGGAGAAAAAAAATTTAGGAATACTTACCTTTGAAGATAAACCCATTGATCCTCAATCTCTCACTTGGCCAAGGTGCTTCACAAGATTTTGTTGTGGCATGTAAGGATGATAACAATAAATCAGCTATAGGCTACACAACCTATCAATATATCCAAAAGACTTATCCACAAGATAATATTCATATCTCTAAAGAAAGTATGGAACCCTAAGCGTTATTTCTCAAGTAGAATGGTCAACAAGCATATGTTCCTTCACTCTTACTTCTTCTTCTCATAATAAATGATAGAAATGAACTTGTATATATAAGCAGATTTGACACTAAACCCTTCCAAAAATCCTGGTTGATAGAGTCAACCTAGTTGACCTATTACAATTTTGGATAATAATTCACTAGGTCAGTTAAAGGCCAAACTAATCCCTAAGTGAAATAACCCAAAATTGTATAAGGTTGACCTAGTCAACCTAACATAGTTAACTGACAAAAAAGGATTAAGGTGAAGAATAGGAGGATAAAATGTAGCAAGTGACTAGAAAGGGTATAATAGAGAAGAACTAGCTTAGGGATAATGGTTTTAAGATACAAGTGTGTATAAAACAAGTGGTAAAAGGGACAACAATTTTTCAAAGCACCAATGGTCTACCCACCCCTTTATCAGTGTACCCCTTAAGGTATGCACTCAGAGAGATTGGAACTATATGTCTTATTGTAAAATATAAAGTGTTAGTAATCAATAAAATTTTGAAAATATTATGTGTATACATATGCCCCACTCAAATCTCATCATGTATCATATGAGTGCAACATGAGATGGTGCCTTGGGAAATAGAACATGATAACACATAGCACTAATGTTAAGAAAAGTGTAGTAAATAAAAAATATTATAAATGAAAGGATAGAATTGAAAAACACATACATTTACTTACCTTAGTGTTTTAGATAAAGAGTTAAACTATAAGAGAAGTCAATGTGTCCAAATGTGAAGAACAATTGGTAAACCTGTAGAAGTTAGTGCAAAAATATAGCCAAAAATCAAAATTTTGGGAGATAGGAATATAGTAGTGTAAACTATTCTCTATGTCATCATGATTCCATAACATTTTATGGTTGAAAAAATGAATGTGTAAAAATAAAGATAGAGGCAAAACAAGGAATCAAATGGAAAAGATTTGAAAGATTAAGATTTTTCAAAAGTGATTTTAAATAGGTTGAAATGAAAGTCATTTGTTATTTTTGACTTATGAAGGAGATAAAAATATCTCTGGTAGACAAAATGAGCTAGTATGGTGAGGAGACAACAAGATAGATGAGCGGGAGCTCCAAGACTTGTGTTTGGGTAGTGACCTATAAAGGAGGTTATCAAAGGATACGTAGATAGAGAAACCATGCTTGGTGGTTGTGTAGATGGTGAGACCATGGTAGATGACACACATAAAGTTAATAAAATATGGTTAATTTTTTATTTTTAAATTATTTTGAGATAGACTAAAGATAGATATATTTTAAGATATATCAATGATCTAATATCTATCTGGTGTGATTTTTTTAGGTGTGGCAAAGGATCAAGAGACCAAATGGCAGAACCTAGTGAGGGGATAAATTCATGATATCCTAGATGATATGTTGATGTTGTATAACCCTGATACACTAGAGGATCATAGGGTACCATCTACCCTAGCTCAGGTGAGCTAGTTCAGACTAGATAGAAAGGCCACAAGGTAGTTATGAGCACATAGAGAGAGGATGTAGCCACTAGTAGTGGTGAGTGGAGTAGAGTTATGGGAAAGGTAGGCCCTAGCTCAAGAGAGAGTCATGCATATATCTACCATTACATAAGTGGGATAGGAATAGGCTTAAGAGAGAGTGGCACATCTAGCAACCCTAACCCATATGACACAAGTATAAGATCAGGAGAGGGTGACACATCTAGTGACCCTAGCCTAGTTGACATAGGTGTAGGCTCTCATCTACAAGGGTAAGTATTAGGATTGAGATCTTAGACAAACTATTTATAGTGTTATATTTATAAGGGTTAGACCAAGGCATCTACAAGCAGTGTGGCTAGGCCATGAGATTGGTAGGATGGGACCCAGCTGAGTTGGAACATTGTATATGGTTGTACTTTTGTAAAAATAATCATGATATACATAGATGTTTCATTTTGGTAATTGGATACTAATTTTATGTGTTATGATTATGGTTATGGTTGTTGATGATTGGATATATTTATTTCTAACACATGTATTTAGTTGTTTGTTGTATATGCTAAGGTAAATATATGAGTTGTGGTTTATTTTATAGATTTATGTAGCACACATACATGGTTAAAAATAAACATGCAAAAAAGACTTGGTAAAATATAATCAATCAAAATGTAGTACACACTATTTCATGTTGAGAAATGTGTAATAATAAGAAAATGACTAAGTATAAAGAACCAAAAGGAATCATAAGATGGTAAAAAGTTTGTTTTTAAACCAAACAAAATATTGACACCAAATTAAAACAAGTAAAATCAAACTAAATCATATTGGGAAGTATGAAAGATAATGTAATAAAGTGGAAAGCATGTAAAAGAACAAATGGTATAAAATGAAAATCAATTAAGTCATTCAATCATACTAAATCACGTTGAAAAGTATAATATAAATTCAAAATTGGCAAAATTTGGTCTTAAATTTATCACACTAATTCAAGATGGGAAGTATGAGAAATTCTAGAAATGGTTGGATTCTTACATGCAATAAAAAAAAAAAAGATAAAAGTGAAAGGGAAATGAAGTAAGCATAAAATATACTAAATCAAGCTGGGAAGCATGTTAACGACATGTAACTTCATAATCAATCACATCTCATCTCATAGTTGACACATGCAATTTTGATTGTGACTTGGATTATTGAAAAAAATTGTGAGGAAACCTAGGTCCTATCCATGGTCTTATAATGAAACTCATAAAGGGAACACCTCTGAGGTGGAATTTAATGTGAAAATATGGTAATAAGGTATGTTGGTAATATAAATGTGAGATTATGGTAATTTGTGAGGAAGACCAAGTCCTATCCATGGTCTTACAATGCAACTCACAAATGGAAACCCTAGGGGAGTGATCAGTGAATAAAACAATATTTATCAAGAAGAAATATGAGGAATGTATGGAGTGATAAAGGGAATGGAAAAATCATAGATAAGGAATTTTATGAGAATACCTTAGGATATAGGAGGCATACTAAGGACATGAAAAGACACTGAGTGACTAGTGATCATCAATGTACAAAGGAAACCTATTCGTTATAGACACAAAGCTTTATAGGTAAATAAGTATGCTACTAAGATATATTCATGAAGGTAGATTTGTAAAAGAAAATTAAAATGGACCTACCTTCCTAGGATGTGTTCCCCATTCTTCAGGACCCCTTATAGAGCCATCGATGTACTTTAAAGATTGGATACTTACATGAGAAAGCAGGTATCACTAAAAGATTTTTTTTATTCTGATTTTCTAATTTACTAGCCTACCACACCATAATGGACCTTGGATTTATTGTGAGGCAAAATTTGGAGTTTTATCATTGACCAGAAGAAGGTGATGTGATTTGAATCACATCTTTTAATGCAATTTGACTAGTAAGAATTTTTAAAACGTTTTTTCCTATTATATCATTACCTTTTGTTAAATGATTTGGATTTTGAATGTTTTAAGGATTTTTAAGATTCCTCCTCCATATGGAATTGGAATGACAAAACATGGGAGATAGAGTGATACACATGAATGAGATGTAGGCTTAGGCTAAAAGAAGCTAATTAACCAAAGACAAGACTGACTACGACACTTAGGCTTGACAATGAACCAACATGTTATCTCAAGTCTCAATCATGTAAATGCTTAGTTTTTAAGAAGGGAAGAAAGGGAATAAAGGAGATGCAAAGTGGACCAGTGAAAGGTGATTATAATAAGATGAATTGTTTTTTAGCTGATCAGATGGTAAAAAGGGAATGAATAAAGGGAACCATGTTTGTATAACCAAGTCACAATGGTAATTATATGTGCAAAATAGAGATAAGATAACAAACAATAATGAAAAATAAAATAAGGGAGTTTTGTAAGAAATAAAATCAAGAAGGAAAATAAAGCAATGATAAAGAACACATCCATAATAAAACATAAATGATAGTATAAGCAATATATAAAGCATAAAAAGTAAAGTCACCATGTAGGATAAATAAGAATTTGACACAATTTCAAATGATATAAAAAATAGATAAAGATAATACTAGAGCACACGTCCAATCAAAATAAAAATGTAATAACACCATGCATGTGTTCATAAATACTGATAGATTTGTCCCACACACATTATCCAAAACATTTGATAAGTCTCTATGAAGCTAGACACAAATTGTTGTTAATGTCTCATCTATCTTTAGTGAGATTTGGAAAAATACTTCTCATATAATCTTCTTAATATAAAAGGTAGGAATGATAGATGGATCATGCTAAGGAGGGATAGTAGGAAAGGGATTCTTAGAAGAATGCATTGGAGTGGACTCTATAGGAGATGTAAGAATCACCAGTGGGGAAGGATCCATAGGAGAGGGACTCATAGGTGAAGAATGATCCATAGGTGAGAGAAGGTCCATGAATGATGGATTCATGGGTGGATGAATAAAAGGTGACAAAGAGACCATAGAAGGGGATGGAACCATTGGAGTTTGAACCATGGGAGAATAAGGGGTAGCCTTCTTGTAGGAATGACCTATGGGAGGAATCATAGAAGGTCTGGGAATAGCCATAAGGTGATCATTAATATTTTGTTGAAGGATGTGATAACAATCAATGTGATGGGTGCCATATTGGTGCCTAAGACAATACACCTCTCCATCTTAGGAATATATTCAAGTAGTACCTTTGAGGGAGATATGGGATTTTCTAAGGACTAAGGGATAAAAGGATGTAAATTATCAATATATTGTCACAGCTTGTGATAATGTATGGAATAATGGTTATATGTGTTGTGGAAGTAATAAATATGCCTATGAATAGGCTTTGTAGAAGTAGTCACAAGAGGAGGTGTAACATAAACAAAAGGAGCTTGGGTAGGCTCATTGGCCCATTTGGTGGGCAAATGGAAAGATAAATGGGATCAAAAGCAAGGATAGATTGAGAAATAGTGAGAGTGAAAATGGGATAAACTATAGTAGGATCAAGAATGGGATAAACTATAGTGGGAGTAAGAATGGGCTCTGATGTGGGATCTACTGAGGGAGGGGTGGGGTCTACAAAAGGATGAATAAAGGCCACATGCATATCATGGATAATAAGGATATAGGGGTAAGGGTACCTAGTAAAGCAGTAAGGCATAGTCATAACATGATCTATGAGAATACTCCTATAAGGTTCTTCATAAACTAGAAGTGTTGACACCATCTTTAGCCTATGATAAAGCAAAAAAATAATAAAATTAAAAACTATAAATGATGAAACATGGGAAGCATCACTAAAATACTAAAGCAAAGAGGAACCATAATGGATAATCTTAGCATCATGGGCCTGAACAAGACTGCCTAGGAATGGATCATCTAAGGAATAACCAATTATAGTTATGTGTGTGAATATCAATGATGTAGGTAGGGATGACTTTATCATCTGATGAAGTGTGATGAATAGAATGTCATGTCTTAGTCACAACAATGAGACTATCATCACAAGGAGTTTTATGAGAATGAGGTTACAAGGAAATAGGAAGCTAAAAATGAGATGAGGTGAGAGATTAAAAGCTTTAATCTTGAATTTAATCTCATTAGGTTAATCATCATCAGAATCTAAGAGGTTAGGATTAATATTCCCAATGAGTTTGGGATGACCACTGCAACCTCGAGTGGAATTGATAGGAAATTTGAATCATTGAGACTCATATAATGGAACACTAGGCAAAGGTTCAAGAGTAGGAATCATGAATACACCATGGTCTTAGATTTTTTCAAAATTCCAATGGTTGGTGTCACCCTAAATTTTATAGATCACTCAATTGTGTGGGAATTTAACACATTAGTAGGTGAAAGAAGAAATTGCTCTCATATGATGAGTCCACACCCTACCAAACAAGATGTTGTAAGAGAGAGCAAAGTTAAATATCATCACCTTCACATGAATGATGATAGGTGGGATGGTTATGGGAAACCACACATGACCTAAAGAAGGCATTTTCATTTGATCATATCCTTGGCATGTGTTGCATGTGGATTTTAGATTGAATTTAGAATATCCAAGAGTTTTGATAAAATTGAGAGAGGCAACACAAGTTCTTGAACCCTCATCAATCAATGCACCCTTGACTTGGATATCACCAATATTGACACTAATGAATAAATTCGGATCATCCAAACGAAGCATAATATCATCAAGAATCATAAAAGCAATGAGAAATTTTAAGGAAAGAGAATTTTCCATTATTGCATAAACATGGATGGACATCTCTTCACATTATTATAATATGATATCTTCAGATCTAGATGAGGTTGATTCGTGTCCTACTAGGGGAGGACAAGGAATGTTCATTTCAAACAAGAGTTACATAAGATGGTTTAGATGATGTAGATAGGTCCTCATAAGATCCAAGAATGGAATTTGGGATGGGATATTGGTGAGTTACATGATGGGATCCCACTCATCATAACCCATGAGCAGATTTTTAGAAACAAGTGCATAGTGATTAATAAGGTACTTAAAAGGAGGAAACAAAGAGCATTGGAATTTATGCTGATGAGAAGGAGAAGGTTTAGAATAAAGATATAAAATATGTTGTAAAGATGAAGCATTTGGTTTAGGTTGGTTTTGAGAATTGGTAGAAGAAATGTTGATAGAATCCTGATTGTCATTAGTGTTAGGTAAATAATATGGAGAGATGGTACAAATAGAATGGGAAGTGTTATCCAAGGAAGGAGTTTGAAGTGATTCATCAAATTTTATAAGGTCATCTTCACCCAATTCATTTAAGTGAGTTAGATAATAATCTTAGATAACATGAAATGTGCAAGACAATGGATGAGTGTAGATAGGCTAAGGATCAATAAAACTAACCACCCTTCATATATTAGTCATATTAACCACATTCTCTTCAAAAGTGGGGTCAAAAAGACTTTCTACATTATTGGTGGAAGGGGTGGGCTTGTCTTGGGTACCTTGATGAGGTTGATGATTAGGAAGAGGGTCTTTGTAGATAGCCAAATAAGCATTTGCTTGATTCAAGGATTGAGATTTAGTATGTGTTTCATGATCCTTAAAATCAATGTCATAGGCTTGTTAATGTTTTTGAATGATATAATCATGATCAAAATTAGGACCAAGAAGAAAATCCATAGCTAAATTACAAATTTTCCTATATGTCTCAAAAGAATGACCCCAACTAACATGAAATGAACAAACCTTGTTGGAATCATACCAAGATTTAATCGAATGAGTGGGATCAAGATCCTGTGGGAGAGGTCTAGGTATAAATTTTAGTAATTTAGCTGAGGATAGGGGTTTGTGAACATTAATGTTATTAGGTTAAGATAAACAATGATTAGTGTATTATTAAGAAGGGCAGATAGTTCTAAGGATTGGTTAGGAATAATAGCTTTAATAGTGTAAATTGTTGGGGATCAACCAACAAACTTGATTACTTTATGTAAGCAATTAAACACGAAATTAAACCAGAATAATAAGTAACTAGAATTAGAAATAGCAAAGAATAAGAGATACAAGAAACCACCCTGAAAACTTGTATTAAACTCTTCCAGAAGGAAATACAATGAAGAAAATCACACTTTTTTCTCACACCTCTCAGATGTATAGATCTCTTTCCCTCAAGAGTTTACAATCAATTCCAACAACCTGGATTGATACACACATATACAATATGTCTTGTACTATTCTTTCTTACACATCCTTACAAGCTATGAAGATCTATCCCTATTATATAAGATTAGGGATCATGAGCAATGCAATAACAACCATTAGATACACCTCCTAATCAAAGGCTTAAAATAGTCCTGCCAAAAATAAAAATGTAGACTTACAACTAACAGCTAAACTTATCATGCAAACAATCTGTTCCATCCACAAAAATAGACTTTCTGGATGCACAGGTGATCGACGTCAGTCCCTATTTTCCTGCACATGACCGATGTCAGCCAATTATAACCGACATCGGCAGCTACTGGTCAACTCCTTGCCATCATCGATGACTGTGTGAATCCAGCAACTTCAGCATCTACTCATCTGGTGAAGCTTTTAGCTCCACACCTTAACGATCTCCCACTTGGAGATAAATAGCTGCACCAGTACTTGTACAGTAACATCTTCTAGCTTCTCCATCTTCAAGCTCAATCTTGAAGACCAACAAAAGTTGAATGAAGATTCAACTTCTCCTTTGTTACCAGCTTAGTTAACATATCAGTAGGGTTCTTATCTGTATGGATCTTCTCTAGCTTCAACTCACCATCCTCCAATACCTGTCTTATGAAGTGGTACCTAAGCTGTATATGTTTGGTTCCTGAATGAAAGGTTGAGTTCTTAGCCAAATGAATTACACTCTGACTATCACTATATAATCTGCAACTCTCTTGCTCCTTTCCCAACTCTTTCATGAACCGTGTCATCCATATCATCTCCTTGCTAGCCTCTATGACTGCAATGTATTCTGCCTCTGTAGTAGACAAGGCAACAACCTTCTGCAACTTTGAAATCTAGCTAACTGTCATTCCACCAATAGTGAAAACATATCATGTGGTGCTTCTCCTGCCATCTAAGTCACCTGCCATATCTGCATCTACATAACCATGTAGAGAAGTGTTTGACCCTCCATAGCACAAATGCGTACTACTGGTCCCTCTCAGATATCTGAGAATTCATTGAACTGCTTTCTAGTGTTCCTTCCCTAGATTGGCCATATACTTACTGACAACTCCCACTGCTTGGGCAATATCTGGTCTAGTACATACCATTGCATACATTAAGCTTCCAATTGTGGAAGCATATGGAAATCTACTCATGTACTCTACCTCATCATGTGAATTAGGACACTGTTCTTTACTCAACTTCAAGTGTCCAGCCATAGGTGTACTTACCAATTTTGCATCTTGCATATTGAACCTCTCCAACACCTTGTTCACATAATCCTCTTGAGACAAAATCAACCTATGATTTTTTCTATCTCTCTTAATACTCATGCCAATGATTTTCTTTTTTGCTCCCAAATTCTTCATGGCAAATGTGTGAGCTAATTTCACCTTAAGCTCAGAGATATCCTGCATGTGTGATCTTGCAACCAGCATATCATCTACATACAGCAAAAAAATAATATATCTACCATTATCCAATCTCTTAAAATACACACAATGGTCAGATTGACATCTACTATAGCCATGCTCAGTCATAAACCTATAAAATTTCAAATACCATTGTCTAGGAGCTTGCTTGAGACCATACAAGATTTTCTTCAACCTACACACAAGTTTCTCCTTACCTTTGACCTCAAATCCTTTCGACTGATCCATATATATTTCTTCATCCAAATCTCCATGAAGAAACACTGTCTTAACATCAAGCTACTCAAGATGCAAATCCTCAATAGCAACTAAAGACAATACAGTCCGAATAGAAGTCATTTTAACTACAAGAGAAAAAATCTCACCAAAATCAATACCTAGTTTCTGTGCAAATCTCTTTACTACCAACCTGGCCTTCTATCTCATCTGTCCAGTCTCACCTTCCTTTAACCTATAGATCCATCTATTCTTTAGTGTCTTCTTTCCCTCTGGCAACTCAACCAAATCCCATGTTTGGTTCTCTTTCAAGGAGTCAATTTCCTCATTCATGCCTAGCTCCCACTGATTCTTGGATTCCACTTTTATTGCTTCATCAAAACTCTCTGGTTCTCCACCATCAGTAAGAAATAAATAGAATAATGAAGGGGAATATCGAATTGGAGGTTTATTTACCCTTTCTGACCTCCTAATGGGCATCTGAGACTCATTTTCTACTTGTTGTCCACCCAAATTCTCTAACAGTGACCGACCTCAGTCACCTCCAGGCCTGTAACTGACCAACGTCAATTCCACATGACCGACCTCAATTCCTTCCTGACTGACGTCGGTCATTGTCTGATCAACATTGGTTCTTGTATTACTGACGTTGGTTCCTTCTTGATCGACGTCGGTCTCTGTGTTTTCTTGTCTATGATTATTCTTTCTTGTGAGCTCATTTTGGACCGTCACCTCATCCAAATCTTCATGGCCCTGCTCAAAATTCTTTAACTTCTTGAGCTAATCACTATACATCACTTTTTCATTGAAAACAACATCATAGCTCCTAATTATTTTGTTAGTTACTAGATTCTAAAATCGAAATCTGAAATCATCAGAGCCATAACCAATAAATGTGCACCTCATAGACTTAGCATCCAGCTTCTTTCTATTTTCCTTATCAATGTGCACAAAAGCTTCAGAACCAAAAACTCTGAGAAATAAGAGATCTACCTTTTTACCTGTCCATGCCTCTTCTGGAATTCCACCATCTAAAGCAGTAGAGGGTCCTCTGTTAATCAGGTAAACTACAGTATCTATAGCTTCTACCCAAAACTGTAAGGGCAAACCAACATGCAATCTCATACTCCGTGCACACTCCAATATTGTTCTATTCATCCTTTCATCAACTCCATTTTACTGAGGTGTCCTTAGAACCATCCTTTGCCTGTGTATTCCATTCATATAACAATAACTTCTAAACTTATTGCTATAGTACTCACCACCATTATCAGATCTAAGGCGCTTCAATCTCCTGCATGTTTTATTCTCAACTAAAGCTTTCCAAATCTTAAAAGTGTTAAAAACATCAGATTTATTCTTTATGCAATAGACCCATACCTTTCTTTTAGTATCATCAATGAAAGTAACATAATACTGTGATCTTCCAATAGAAGCTACCTGAGCTGGTCCCCACATGTCTGTTTGAACAAGCTCCAACTTGTGCTTCCTCTTTGTTGACCCAGTTTTAACAAACCTTACTCTCTTCTATTTTCCAAAAACACAATGCTCATAGACATCTAGATCTATGCTTTTAAAATTTGAAAGCTTACCTTTTGACTTAAGAATAGTCATTCCCTTCTCACTCATGTGGCCAAGCCTTTGGTGCCACAACTTTGCATCCACATCTGAAGTAGATAATACAGAAGGAGAATAATCGGTAATACAATTACATAAATAGAGAGTACCTACTCTCTTACCTCTGACTAATACAATTGCACCCTTGGTAACCTTCCAAGATTCAGCTATGAGAGTTACTGTACAACCCTCATCACCCAACTTTCCTACAAATATTAGATTTTGCTTCAGGGCTGGGACATGCATGACATCTTTCAACACCCATGTGTTGCCATTCTACAATTTTAGCTGCTCTTTTCCTTTGCCAACAATTTTACAAGGCTCATCATCCCCTAAATAAACTTTTCCAAAATCTCCTTGAACATAATCATTGAAAAATTCTCTATTTGGGGTAGCATGGAAAGAGGCCCCAGAATCTAAAACCCAAGATTCTATTTTATTATGCAAAAAAAGTGAAAGATCATCTTGTGCAACAATACCTGCAACTTTTGCTTCTTCATTACCTTCATGCTAATTCTCTTCATTAACCTTCAACCAGCAATCTTTCTTTGCATGTCCTCTCTTTCCATAATTCCAGAAGGTTATCTTTCTTTTTCCATTTCTGGATTTGGATCTATTGCTCATCTTTGACTTAGACCTTGATCTCCCATGCTTGCTCTTTTCTCTTTGCCTTCCCCTACTTTTAATACTTAAAGAATTACCTAATGTTTCCCCTATGCTTTTCCTGCGAGTCTCTTCATTTAAGATTACACTAACAACATCATCTACTTTTAAGATATTTGTAGCACATGCAGTATTACTAACTGCCATTACTAAACTATGCCAACTTTTAGGTAGAGAGCATAATATTAAAAGAGCCTTAATTTCATCATCAAAAACTATTTTGACTGAATTTAATTCATTTACAATTCCATGGAAATCATTAAGATGATTAGATACAGATCCACCTTCTTGCATTTGCAAATTAAATAACTGCTTCATAAGATATACCTTATTTGAAGTTGAGGGCTTTTCATATAAATTTGCTAAAGTATCCATTAACTCTACTATTGTCTTTACCTGTGACAAGTTGGAAATCACAGTAGATCCTAGACTCAATCTTATAGATCCAAGAGCCTTTCTATCAAGAACTTCCCATTCTTCATCTTCCATATCTATGGGCTTTCTATCAACCCCACCCAATGGTAAGTACATATGTTTTTTATACATATAATCCTCTATCTGCATTCTCCATAATTGGTAATTCTTGCCATTAAACTTCTCCATTCTCATTTTACTTTCTTCTGCCATTACTTCTCCCACTCAAATAGAAACCCCTGTGAGTGCCCTATAATCAACAAACACTAACCAGATCTGAAACACCTCTTAGTCAACCTGAGCTCTGATACCACTTGTTGGGGATCAACCAACAAACTTGATTACTTTATGTAAGCAATTAAACACAAAATTAAACTAGAATAATAAGTAACTAGAATCAGAAATAACAAAGAATAAGAGATACAAGAAACCACCCTAAAAACTTTTATTAAACTTTTCCATAAGTAAATACAATGAAGAAAATAACACTTTCTTCTCACACCTCTTAGATGTATAGATCTCTTTCCCTCAAGAGTTTACAATCAATTCCAACAACCTGGATTGATACACACATATACAATATGTCTTGCATTGTTCTTTCTTACACATCCTTACAAGCTATGAAGATCTATCCCTATTATATAAGATTAGGGATCATGAGCAATGCAATAACAACCATTATATACACCTCTTAATCAAAGGCTTAAAACAGTCTTGCCAAAAATAGAAATGCAGACTTACAACTAACAACTAAACTTATCATGCAAAAAATCTATTCTATCTACAAAAATATACTTTTTGGACGCACAGGTGACCGACGTCAGTCAATGTTTGCCTACACATGACCGATGTCCGCCGATTATAACCGACATCGGTAGCTACTGGTCGAATCTTTGTCATCGTCGGTGACTGTGTGAATCCAGCAACTTCAGCATCCGCTCATCTGGTGAAGCTTTTAACTCCACACCTTAACATAAATGGTGTCATAAGATTCTATGACACCATCATTGGTAGCATTATGATTTTTTTCTTAAGTAAGATACAAGGCCCTGTAGAAGATTACAGTGGCTCAAATTGACGTATAAGGAAATCTTGATGTTTAGCTTTGTCAATAGCCTCCTCCAAGGTATGTGGAGAGAGAGAATATAGACCCAATATTGTAACTTGGGAAAAAGAGCATTGGTAAAGAGATGGAAAAGGTTATCATCAACCCTGTTATGTTCACATTTTTTAGATAATGTTTTCCACCATTTAATAAAGGCTTGGGTAGTTTCATTTTCAAGTTATGTATAATTTATAAAATGGGCCAAAGTATTTTTGGGAAGATCAATAGTATATAATTCTTGGACTAAAGCATTCATTAAATCTTAAAAACTAGTAATAGAATGAGTTTTATCTTGGTTGAACCAATCTAAAGCATCAACTGTGAGGGTTTTGGCCTGGAGCTTAGTAGTGGCAAAGGTATTCAATTTGACCCAATCTTTATAGAGATTTATAAATGTTTTGAGATGAAGAGTAGGATCAGTTGACCCTTTGTAAGAAATTATAAGGGTGAAACCCCCTATATCAATATTATCAATTTAAGTGGTAAGAGGCTCATTTTGAAGATGCTTAATTATCTTTTTAGCCAAAGGATGTTGAGGGATGATATTGCCATGGGAATCTTGAAGAGGTGGGGAAACATTTTGATTATGCATGCCCAAGCACATTGATTATGGATGAGTTTAAAGATGGAGAAGGTGATTTTGCATTCTCATCATTTTATTTGTATTATGAGCTTGAAAGGTATTCATTTTATTAAGTGTTTTTAGCAAGAGTTGGTGGGTTTGATTGGCATCATTAGCATTATTTGAAGCATTATATTTTAAAGCAATGGCTTGCGTACCACTATTGGTGTTGGTAGGAGATTGGGAGGAAATATAAGAATGTGAGGCACTAGTGGAAAAAATTTCTTGTGCAGAAAATGATGCACTACTGGAAGGTTTAATAATAGTTTCTCTTAGGAGAGGCCAACTAGATGTAAAACTTCCATGTTTGTGGATATACTATGTATGGAGGTATAATAAGTCAAAGAAGAAGAGGTCATGGTATGAGAAGGGGTCATAATAAAGGGAAGAGGCTGAGAATCAAAGAAGGTGGTAACCCTAAATCCTTGTGCAAATATGGGAGAATGTGAATGGGGCTCTTCAACTTGACCACTAATCATGAGATGGTAAATGGTAGAAGGATACTTTCCTCTATGTTGAGTAAATTTAGAGATAAAGAAGAGTATTTTAAGGGTGTATTCTAATTCAAGTTGATCTTCTAGTGAGAAGAGAGGATTATACGATGAAGAGGAATGAGGAGTTATCCCATAGCTCATTATGCAAGTGTTTATATGAACATTACTATCATCCAAGAGAGGAGCCCTACTCTGTTTATGGGAGACCCTATGAGGGTTGGTACAACTCATCATGTCTATTGAATTTAGCTTTGTATTGTATTCAAATATAGATTTAATGATGAAGGAGAATGACTAAACAAGGTAAGAGATACAAAAATAGGAAAATAAGAAGTGATAACAAACTGTATAGAGTCGACTAGGTCAACTTAGCACATAAAACAAGGCCTTAAAACTATACAAAGTTGAATGGGTTGACCGAGCATAATAGGCAAAGGATGAAAAAGTATATATGGTTGATTGGGTCAACCTAGCACACCAGATAGGGAAAAATAGAAAATCTGTAAGAGATTGTGTCAACATAAATGATTGTGTATTGAGATAATAAATTTTTTGCAAGTACATAGTAAAGCAAGAAATGAAAGGAAACACAATCAATTGGATAAATGAGGTTGATCCAATTAAGGCACACAACACAAAACCTTGGACTAACCTTGCCTAATGCAATTTTTATAATACAACATACAATTGAGCAAAGATCAAACAATCAACTTAGAAATTAAAATCTAACTAAGTGGTCAACCTGAATATTGTTAGATTATTAGAGTATAATTTCAGATGTGATGGGAAGTTGGCTATAAGCAAGGAACTAGAAAGCAATCTAAGGATGGTTTTAGGACATTCGGGATGAAAGGGATACGTATTGGTAATGGTACATACTTTGTGATGGGGCCTACCCCCTTACTTCACACACCATAGTGATAAGGGTGTCGAGAGCTTAGCCAAAATATACCATTAACCACATGTTTATACTTGGCTAAAAAACCAAGTTGACTTCCCCCTTAGTGATGAAATCCAATTAGGTAGGCCTTGGGTAGACAATTATGAAAATGTTTTTTAAGATTTTATGATCTGGTAGTGTGTGCATAAAATAGAAAATAGTGAAAATCAACATTATATTGAAAACCACCTAATTAGACAATGTGATCTGTTCTAATCATATAAGTAACATGAAATGAAAGTGTTAGCTCATTACTAGCATATAGGTGTTAAATTTAACTTTGAAACATAGTAAAATATCGATCTAGTCGATAATGCATGCAGAGAATACTGAACAAGGTCAATAGGGTCACCTTTTTACTATAGAAGCAAAAAGTCTAAAAGTGAACTATGTCGATAGAGTTGACCTAGCTTTCTAGATTGCATATAGAATACAAAACTACATTGATAGGGTTGACCTAGTTGACTATATAGGGGCAATTTTAAAGACTCCAAACTATGAAAAATATAATTGTAATAAATACTAGAAATGATAGAGAAGGATAGAAAGTAACCTTGGTGGGTTGGAGGATGCAGAGAAAAATAAGATAATTGTTGAAGAACCTTGATTTATACTTGAAAATTTTATTAACTGTGTCAACTAGGTTGACCAACATTTATAAAACCTATTACTGAATGTACAAGGTTGACTGGGTTGACCTAGTAGTCTAAATTTGATGCTTGAAAGTATACAAGGTCGAATAGGTTGACCTAGTAGTTTGAACAAGAATTCTAGAAAAAATGCATAAATAAAATAGAGTCATTTTGATGTGACCATGTGTTAAACCTGGACATATAAGTTAGTACTATGTCAATACAATCAATCCAACATCATAAATATATGAAAAATAAAATGATGAAATAGGTGAAGAAAAACATGCAAGGGTTAGGTTCACATTGGGTTCACCAAAATGCATGCAATTAGAAATTCATCATGTCTATAAATCAATCCTAACTCAGAGAATATAGATCATGCCATACACTTTCGATTGGGGATACATTTCTTAAGCATAAACATGACCAATATGGGGATTCACTAGACCTAATTAGGGGATCTCTTACCATAATACACTATGCTAGGGAGGGCTCCAAATCCTCTAGTCAAGCAAAATCATGTAATAAACCAAATCCACTAGTAACAAGTAAATTAAATCTAATATAGTTCTCACCAAATCTTGTGGCATAAAGTGGGGGTTATAAACAATAAAACTGAACATGCATAGAAGGCATATACTTACATAAATGTATACAAAATCCTAATGCATGGAAGAAAAGTAAAAATGCATATCTATCTACTCTTACAAAGGAGAAACAAAGTTATTAATACTTACCTTTGAAGATGAACCTGTCAATACTCAATCTCTCCCTTGGCCAAGGTGCTTTATAAGATTTTTTTGTGATATATAAGGATGACAAAGATAAATCAACTCTAGCATACACAACCTATCAATGCATCCAAAAGACTTCTTCACAAGACATAATTCATATATCCAAAGAAAGTATGGAAACCTAAGATTTTATTATCAATTAGAATGGTCAATAAGTAGATGTTTATTCACTCTTACTTAATCTTATTCTCATAATAAATGATGAAAATGAATTTGTATATATAGGTGGATTTGACTCTAAACCCTTATGAAAATCTTGACTGATAGGGTTGACCTAGTCGACCTAGAACAAGTTTGAATAATAATTTACTAGGTCTTCCAAAGGCCAAAACATTCCTAAGTAAAAATAACCCAAAATTGTACAAGGTCGACCTAGTTGACCTAGCACAACTGAATGAAAAAATAGTTTAAGGTGAGGAATATGAGGATAAAATGTATCAAGTAACTAGAAAGGGTACAACAAAGAAGAACATGCTTAGGGATAATGGTTTTAGGAGACAAGTGTGTAGATAATAAGTGGCAAAAGGGACAATAATCATGCAAAGCACTAATGGTCTACCCATCCCTTTCTTGATGCACCCCTTGAGGCATGCACCCAAAAATATTGATACTCAACAGGTTCTTACAAGATACAAAGTGTCAGTAATTGATAAAACTTTGAAAATATTATGTGTATACAAGATCCACTTCAATGTAAACATGTTTTGTAGGTTGGGTTGCATATAAATTTTCTTCTTTAAATTCTCTAAAAAATCTAAGGATTTAATCAACTAATGCAAAAACCTCCACAAGGTCAAGGGAATCCCAAGAATTCAACCTAGATAAGGATTTTGAGTTTAGTATGCTTGAAGATAATAGATTCTTAGGTCCAATTGGAAAATATGATCGACATGTTGTGATTTAACCAAGGTCCATGAGAAAAAATGGCCTAAAAATTGTTGGCATTATTAAATATAAACCAATAAAAATTTGTCATTTTTTAGATACTGTATGTAGGTCGATGCACAAAGTTGGGGGGGACAAAAAACATGACAACCCCCTAACTTTGAAAAAAAAATTAGAAAGGGTGTATGCCCTCTTTTTTTAAAATCCAAAGCTCCAGTTATTTATCGATCCTTGAGGGTGTACTCCATTTTCAAAGGGCCTATGCTCTTTCTAAAGGGTGTTCACCCTTTACAAAGGGTATACACCCTTTCTAATTAATAAAGGATATACACCCTTTACAAAGGGCATACGCCCCTTACAAAAAATAAAGGGTGTATTCCCTTCTTCAATATTTCATTTCAATGACTTGGAGAGAAAAAACTATGGCTAAGAGACCTGGAGAATAATTTTTTTTCTAAATTTGCACATATGCATTTTGAAGCTTCTATCCACCAACGAGATTAGACATCTGATTAATTCAAATAAGGTATGTTATTTTTGCATTTATTTTTTTCATTTATGTGTAACTTATTTAACTACGGCTTTGAATTTATATTTACATTGGATTAAAAAAATCCTTTTTTTAAATATAGATACATAAATTCGATGGATCCATTTCATAAAGAAAATGTTGGACAAAAGCTCCATGATTTTGATTTTACACGAGAAGAAGTTGAATTGTATGAGCAATACAATGCCAAACGTAAAAAAATATAAAAAATTATAAATGGTTTACATCACTCTTCAACTAGTAGTGCACAAATTTTACTTACCAATACATTAGAATCTATTTTTAATGAAGTGGAAAATGTGACTTCATAACTAGATGCAATGTTGCATCGAAGAGAGGCTTTGAAACAATTTTATTCTAATAATTTGTCATATGAAGATGTGAAAAAAAATAACAAAATAGGATTTGTGTGCTTTATTTATTAAATCTTGAACCAACCTAACTCCACCAACAAATTATAAACACATTAATATTGATTGGTATATCCATGTAGAGATTAAAAATAGCTTTTGGGATAGGTGGTGGATAGTGTTTGATGAGCTTCCATGTAATAATAATGATATTTCATTATATTTTTTGAGAAAATTATGTTATGAGTTTGTATTTCAAGTAATTCCAAATTATTTTGACATGAAGGCATCCCAAGGTAGGGGAGGTGGGTCTTTATTTGATAGAGTTGGTGCTAGGTAGGACCAAAACCGTCATAACCAACCTCTAAGAAATAGAAGAACAATATCACATGCCACTATTCCTAAAATTTTGCATCGTAACACATATATGAACACCCTTGAGGTGGTTACTATTTTGACACAAATTATGATTGATCACGGTATGCATACTTTGAAGACTTCTACTCAGCCTATAAATGGTGCTAGTGGAAGTGGTGGTACTAGTGGTAGTGGTTGTGTTGGTGGTACTGATATTGGTGGCGGTGGTAGTGGTAGTGGTGGCATTGGTGTTGGTATAGGTTCTAGTGTCCCTCCTTATACTTATGTTATAGTTCATGTGAATCATTTCACATCATGCGAGTGGAAGTGTATTGGAGCTCCTATTCAAGTGTGACATACACATAATACATCTATGTAGACTAGTATGCTAGAGTTTACACCATCTATATATGAGTCAGTAGTGCCAGACACTAGTATGCTAGACAGTATCATTCCAGACATTATCCTACCAGAGCATATGCCACATGTAGATTCTTTAGTAGTGCATGAGACTAGCATTTCAGACACTATACGAGATGTAGTAGCTTCAATGACTCCTATCAGGATACACCAAGCTCTTATTATAAAGGAATCTTCACCATATATATATATATATATATATATATATATATATATATATAATTTTAATTTTAATTTGTTTTTGTTCGTAAAAGAATATTAAGTTTATTTTCTAGTACATTTGTTTACTAAATTGAATAATTTATTTAACTAAACTTTTTATTTTTTATTTTTATCTAGTTTATTGGTAATATTCTGGGTACCTTAGTAGGCCTTGAATCTATTGTAGAGGCCACAATTGGCATGGGTGTACCTTCCACATAAGTTTGTAAAATTTTAAATTAACAATATTTATTCATTGACATGTTTATTGTCCTTTGAACAAAAAACTCTATTTTAATATATATTATAGCCATAACTTTGTATCATGTTTATTGGCTTCACATATTATTCATTTATTGGTTTTATATATAATTAGGGATGCTATGGGCACCCCTCATGAAGCAAAAAAAGGTATAGGTGATGTTGATGCTACATAAGAGAATCCACTATCTCCGCAATAGATTATGATCCAAGGATAGAGAATGGTGAGAACACATATGTTAATTGTTTTTATTTTTAAGAAATGATATTTTATGCCATATTTACATAATTTTATGCAACTCTAGATCTAATTATATATGTATGCTTCATAAGATTCCCCATCGTAGGTGTATATGCAGTCTCGTAGCCTTAGAGAAACTTTTAAATGGAATACGGTGACTGTAGAATCATTTTACATTATTGAATATTTATCAAATTTTCAATATACAATTTTAATGCATTAATTTTTATATTTTACATTTTATGTAGAGACAACAATTTTCATTAGTTGCTTCATACTCTGAGGGGAGAGTATCTCCTCGTATTGAGGCATCCAACACCCCTGGCTCTATGTCTATGGCAAGAAATCATAATTTATTTGGAGGAAATGAGGAGAAGGAGAGCTATTTGTTGTGTTAGGGATCTAGTTGTAGACAAAATCTATTTTTTTTGGTGATATGGCCCACATTGTATGCCTATATGGTGCATTTTGTCTATGTACATAGTTTTATCCACAATCAATTCTATATGCCGATATGGTCCATGTTGTATGCCTATGTGGTGTATTTTATCTATGTACATGTTATGGTATACATTTTTTCTTGATATATGTTATATTAATTATGTTAAATTATGACATATAAATTTGCATGTATCACATATATACTATTTGACAATATGGTCCCTTTAATTATGCATATTTTCTATTTTTATCATTTAATGTTTACACATATTATTGGTTAATGATTGAATTATTACTTCATATAGGGTTAAACAAATTCACATTATTCTCTAAGTTAGGTACATTGAATCATTATGTATATTTTACATTTACATTTGATATTTGTTATTTACTTGTTTCATTTACATTTGATATTTATTTTCCAACCCATTCATAAATTCCCATCTAGACCTATGGCATAAAATCAAAATGATTTTCATAAAGGATACCAACCTAAGAAGGCCACACAAAACATGACTCCTCCTATGCCTTCTAGCTCAGAGAAATGCAAGAATAATTATAGTGAAAAGTGGTGCTATCAATAATGACAAGATAGCCATGAACACTCTCAATGTTGGGTGTAACAATCCTTTCTTTTAAAACCTACATCATATCATGCACATATAGATGATACTGAACCAAATAACACTTTTCTAATCACCAACACTGCTTTTATAGAGACCTCTAAAGAGTGTGAACACCTCTTCCATGCCATGTTATGAGTTAATGTTCAACATCTTCATGTCTTATCATTGATAATCTAAGCCATAATAACATCATCACACTAGCTACAACCCAAAAACTTAGAATTAACACTATTAAGCATTGTAAGCTATAATCCCTGGGCGAATTCAATAAGGTACAAATATATAGGTTTGGAGGCAATGCACATTCTACTATAAATTTAAGCCTATGGAGGGAACCATAACTTGAAACATTTTGCCTCTTCAAGTCTATAACATATTATTAGGGAGGTTGTAATTTTATGATTAGGATTATACATATCAAGTGAAACCAAAAATTTGGGTTGTACACACAAAATATTACTTCTTCAACCTCTTATAGTCAACTCCACTAACCAAAGTCACATTGTTCTCCTCTAAAGAATGTCAAACTAATCATGCACGTGCACAGTTTCATGTTTCTCATGATTTGTCTTAAGACACTTGTGTAGGAAAGAAATTAAGAGTTTATAGTGTGATCAATAAAATCAATGTCCCAATAACAAAAACTTAACCAGTTATTGAATCCACATAATGGATTCTTCCTAGAGCTTGAATTTCTTCTAATGCACTATGTAGTAAAACACCACATATATTTAGTCCATTTACAAAAAACCCTTTCTATCATAAATAAATTTGGGATAAATATATTTAGTCCATTTACAAAAAACCCTTTCTAATATCCTTCACACCCAAGAATAATGGTTCATATAATCTATCCATTGACTATCACTCATTTAATAAAATCATAGTGAAGAATTAGTGTCCAATAATAAGCATTGATTAACTCTTAAACCAAATATGAGGTGTATAATACTTCACCATAATAAAAAAATAATAAAGAAGTTTAAGTGGACTTGGGATCGATTTCATGGACATGTAAACATTATAGATTGTACTTGATCATAAATATTAGGTCTAGTGATGCACTTGTGTATGTCTTCAGCTCCTACTTGTCCATATAATAAAAAAAGGCAATTATATGTGTCCATAGAATCACTATGGCCTAATTATACATGGGTTAATATCAACATTGATAGTCCTCTCTAGACTATCCATAAAATTACAATCTTGGCAAGGCAAGATTATAGACACAAGTGAAGAGACTTAATAAACTTTAATATTCCTTGAATAGTATACAAAACTTGAGGTTATATTATTATGGTCCTTAAAGACATATTCAATCTTTATCTCAATATGGAAAATGAATCCATCTATTGGTTTTGTCTATTTGAACTCAAAATACTCAAAGTTCTCTACAAGTTAATTAAGCCTAAATGCCTCAAAATGATAAAAACAAGAAATACTTTAAAACAAGGGTATACATAAATATAAAATAATTTATGAAAATATTTTTTAGGTGAATAAACTTTTACAACACCTCAAAAGGTATGTTACAAAGAATTCTATCAAAAACCTCTCATAGACTTACTAGTCTTAATGTTGTTGTAACATGTCAAAACCCATTTTGTATTGAATTGGCAATTCAAGACACCTTAGACATATGTATGTAGGTGTTTTATGAATCAAATGCTCAAATAAAGGTCTAGATTTCCACTTTTAATATTTACCCAAAAATTCATAAAATCTTGTTTTGTGTATTACACCTAATTACCCTCTAGTAGGTCAAAACTCAAGATATAGTTTTATTACAATAAATGATCCTTTTATGAGGTCTATACAAATTAATTATAAGTGTTTCAACATTAATTTGGATTTTATAGAATAAAATTTGAAATTTATAAACCAATATCTCTCCTTATTATCAAAGAAACACAAAAAATAGGGTATCTCTTACACATACTCGATTGGTTGGAGGAGTCCAATCGATGAACCGTTTATGTGGACATGTCCAGATGGGAATTTTTATGATAAAACCACCTTTGTGTACTCTTGGTGGACCCTCAAGAGTGAAATTTATAGTTGGTCAGAGGAATTCTTGAAGAGAATTCACTCATCCCTGAATGTGTAAAATGAGCAAACTTTCATTGCATATTGCATGAGAATCATGAGGGCTAGAGACAAACCATCAGCTCCTACATGTGCAAGTATGAGTCCTATAATAAATACCAAGATTATTTTATATAACTCATGATGGATGAGACATGTAAATAAGGTTTATATTGTGGTCAAATCTCTCATAATAGGGTAAAAGTTAGTCAGTGAGGGCCATACATTATGAATCGTTGGCCCAATCGATGAATCATCTATGCGGGCATATCTAGATGGGAATTTTTATGATATAAATGATTTTTTTGGTCTTGATATACCCTTGAGAGTGGAATTTTTTTTTGTTCATAGGCATCCCTTAAGATAATTCATTCATCCCTAAATGTGCAAAATGAGTGAACTTCAGTCATGCATTACACGAGAACCATGAGGGATAGAGATGAACCATCAGCTCCTACACATGCAGGGATGAGTCCTATAAGAAATAACAAGATTATTTTACATAACTCATGATGTAAAATATGTGGAAATGAGTTTTCTCTTATAGATAAATCTTTTATAATATGGTAAAAGTTGGTCACCAGGGGCTGTAGATTGTGACTCATCAGCCCAATCGATGAACATCTATGTGGACATGTTTAGATGGGAATTTTAATTCTAGAACCACATTTTTAAAATCTTAATAGACCCTTTAAATTTAAATTTACAATTGGTTGGAGGCATTCTTGAAGAGGTTTCACTCATCCCTGAATGTGTAAAATGAGCAAACTTTGGTCATGCATTGCACGAGAATCGTGAGGGATAGAGATGAACCGTTAGCTCCTACATGTGTAGGGAAAATTCCTATAATAAATATAGGGATGATTTTATATAACTCATGATGGATGATATGTGTCAATGAGGTTTTCCTCATGGACAAATCTCTTATAATAAGGTAAAAGTTGGTCAGTAGGGGCCATAGATTCCGACTTATAATCCTAATCGATGAACCATCAATGCAAACATGTCCAGATGGATGTTATTAGGCTATAAATACATTTTTATAGTATTTATATGCCATTAGGATTGAAATTTATAGTTTTTTATAGGCATCCATTAAGAGAATTCACTCATCCTTGAATGTGTAAAATGAGTGAACTTTTGTCGCACGTTGCACGAGAACCATAAGCGATAGAGATGAATCATTAGCTCCTACACATTCAAGGATGAGTCCTATAAAAAATATTAGGAGAATTTTATCTAACTCATGTTGGATGAGATGAAGTAATGAGGTTTCTCTTGCAGCCAAATCTCTCAAAATGGGGTAAAAGTTGGTCAACGAAGGCCATAGATTCTAACTTGTCAGTCCAATCGATAAACCATCTATGTAGACATTTTTGGATGGGAATTTTTAGGATAGAATCAATTTTTTCAATCTAAGTAGACCCTTGGGAGTGAGAATTGTATTTGGTCAAAGGAATCCCTTAAGATAATTCATTCATACCTGAATGTGCAAAATTAACAAGCTTTGGTCATGCATTACATGAGAACCATGAGGGATAGAGATAAATTGTTAACTCCTACACATGAAGGAATAAGTACTATAATAAAGCCTAAGATTATTTTATCTAACCATTGATGGATGAGATGTAGAAATTAGGTTTCTCTCACATCCAAATCTCTTAGAATGGGGTAAAATTTGGTCAACAGGGGCCTTATATTGTGACTCATCAATCTAATAGACAAACCATCTACATAGACAATTCTAGACAGATTTTTTAGGATATAAACTTATTTTTATAGTCTTCATAGACCCATAGGATTGAAAGTTTTAGTTGGTTGGAGGCATCCCTTAAGAGAATTCACTCATCCATGAATGTGCAAAATGAGCAAATTTTAGTCATGCATTTCTATAGAACTGTGAGGGATAGAGATGAACTATCATCTCTTACAAATGTAGGGAAGAGTCTTATAAGGAATATCAGGAGTATTTTATCTAACTATGGATGAGATTAAATAATGAGGTTTCTCTCATAGCCAAATCTCTCAAAATGGTGTAAAATTGGGTTAACAAGGGCAATAGATTCGTACTCATCAGTCCAATTGATGAACCTGTAGACACCACAAATGTGTCTGCACCTTGATTTTCCCCCTTGTCCACCTCAAACCCATATCCTAACCCTTGGCCTTAGTTCCCTCCACTCATTTGATTAAAATAACTTAAATATTTCAATTAAGTGGCCCCCTTTCCACCTCACCTCTGCCACCTTGGATCCTCCCTTGGATCCCTCCACCTCCCTCCTAGCCTTTATTATGTCAAATCTTCTCATTATCTTCCTCCCGTGCCCATTTAAGCATCCTCATGACCGTTCTTCCCACAATCCCTCGCCCGGCGGCGTGCAAGAATGGGTAGAGGCTATTTTTAGTCTCTGCCCCCATTCTGCCACTACCGACGTCGACGACCCTTTGACCGACGTCGGCAATCCTGCCAGTGTCGGCAGCCTTCAAGACTCCTTTCTGCATCCATTCCAGCCCCCGGCCCGTTGAGCTCACAAACTGAATTCTCTTGGCATTTTGGCATTCTACTCTTCTCCCTCTGGACCTCGTGCAACAGCAGCAACAGGTGCAGGGATTCTTGAGCAGAGATTTCCTCTTGCAAAGTCTTCTGTGGTCTCAACAACAGCTCTCCCACTCTTCATTTAGCAAGCTAAAAAGGTAAGCACAGTCTGTTATTTCATTTCATTCTTTTCTTTAGTGTTCAGTTATTTGGTATCTGTTGTCTCCTACTCCCTCTGTCCTACCCCCTGAGAGGTTGAAAAGCCTTCTTAGGCCCTGTCCTCTGCCCATCTCCCTTTCACCTGTCATCCTTTCAGTACAATCCCGGACAACTCCCTCATCCCTCCTGCCAACAAAGACCCTGTACAGGGCACCTAATCAGAACCAGACCATTCCCCAGTCCATTCAAAGTCATCCCTGAACTCTGTCTCGACCCTATTCACAAACCAGACCTGTCCACAGTCTAGAAACCTGACTTGACCCGACTTCAGGACACTGCCCCGACCGACGCCGGTTACTTCCCCGACCGACATCGGCAGGATAACCAAAGTCGGTAGACCATACAACCGACACTGGCAACATTCCTGACCTCAGCGACTGTCATCAGCCCAATAGCTCCATTCAGGTAATCATTGCTCTTTTCTTTCCTTTTTTGTTTATTACTTCTATATTCTGGCATTCTGTATTTCCTTAGTCTTTTATCTGTCTGTTATCGGTGGGTTGACCTCCCTTGAGGAAGTTTTCACACTTCTGGGAACAAGCTTTCGCTTGGCAACCCACTGCCTATCCATCTAACATTTTCTTGTCCAAGTTTCTTTTCTTTTGCAGTGTCATTCCTCCACAGCCAAAGAGGGGTGCCCACAAACGTCTGGATTACGGTGCGCAATCTTTATCCAGGTACTTCTAGCCTTGTCCATTTCTTTAGTTTCTTTATTCATCTTTTGAATGTAGAAAGTGAATTAACGATAGAAACATTCTGGTATGCCCGGTGGGACCTTAGGTTCTTCCTCGGGTTCCTCTTCCTTTCATTCATTTAGGTGCATTTAGGCTCCTTCCTTCTTGTCTCTTTCTTCTATTCCAAATGACACTATAAGCAGGACTAAAACGAATCTTTCTTCCTTGCATTTCTAGACTAGTCTAAACATCATACTCTCAAACCCTTTCTCAAACTTGTCTTCATCCAAACTTCATATTTTCGACTTGGGCTTGAAAACATACTGCATTGCATTTCTGCTTGTGTTTGCATTAGTCTTCACCTAGTAATTAGTAAAACGCATATTGAATAAATCGTAGACACTTGATGTTACACTACCAAACCACATGCACTAAAACGAACATAAAACTTACTTGAGACAAGGCTTGACTGGGATTTCATCCCCCTGCAGATACCTTACCCGTCTCGGTTACCCTACTTGGATTTCATCACCAAGGGGGAAGCCCACTCCCTTCTCTGGCGGAGGATAAACTCTAGGTGAGGTATATCTTGGCTAAGCGAGACCAGCTAACCACTGGAATCGTGAAGTGAGGGGAGCTTGCTCTTTAGCACCAAGCCACGTACCAGACCTAACACAGATTTTTGAGCACCTAAAACAAGACCCGAAACCAGCTCTAGATTGCCTCTTCTAGGACCCTTCTTACAGCCAATCTCCCCAAACATTCATCTAAGGCATAAGCCACAAGATTCTAAGGTTAATTCCTAGGATTTATTGCTTAGGCTTGTCTATCTCTCTCAGTTCTTCTCTTCTCATCTATTTGTTTGAGTGAGTGAGGATGCTTTCTTCATTGTTTTTCCAAGAATCTTAAAATCTTTTGGTTCTCTGGAAAACACAGTCATCGGCATCGGTTCTTCCACCGACGTCGGCTTTCCTATCTTATCGACATCGATTATCTGATCGACGTCGGCCATATTTCTTACCGACATCGATTTCTCAACTGACGTCGGTCTCTGTCACTGTCCTTTTTTTTCAAAACCAGCAGCCTAAAACCTATCCCTTCTCTGTCAAAAACTCCATCCTGGTTTTCTGAAATAGAAAAACACAGTTTCTGAAACCTGAACCTTCTTTGCCTTGCATGGTTTTGACTCGTAGCCAAGCCAAGGCTCTTGTCAACCATGCTAGCTGTCGACCACTTTCATCTACCCCGTCCGTGACCAAGCCTACAATGGAGTTCAACTCAGAGACCGAAAGAACTCCTATTCATCCAACCCCGCTGCAGACTCCTATTGTCCAAGAAGGGGACCAAGATTTTGAACGATTCTTGGACCTCAACGTCAAGGCCTTGCAACACTATCTCGTGCATAGCCGAACGCGAGACTCCTTGGGCAATCCAATCTACAGAATGCCAACCTCTCTTGCCGCGACTACGGCTGTATCGACGGCATCCGTAGTTCAACCCTTGGACACTCAAGCCATCGCTTCAACCACTGACCAGACTTTGACCAATCCTCTAGGTGTGGCCTCTCCCTCTATCTTTGGGCCCACTTCCATCGGGGTTTCAGCCACCTATCAACCTCAACCCGATCAACCGCTATCCACTCCTTTTCAAAACCTTGTCGTCTCTATTCCGCCTACCCTGGCCCCTATCAACACCAGGGTGGCTTCCTATCCCTTGGCCCCTGTTACCACAATCCAACCCCTCATGGCAACATCGGGCCTGGTTATGCCTCCTACCCAACCACCTTTAGCCTCTTCTTCTATCCCTACGACTAGTTATCCCTACATTGCACCTTTACAGGGACAACCAACTACGTCGTATGCCTCCCCTAGCCTCTTCCAAGTGCCCTACAACTTAGGGGGCGTGCCACCCATCAATCCATCGGCAGATATCATCAAAATGCTGATGGATAAGATGACTAGTCTAGAGACCTCCATTTCTGGCTCACGCAACGCTCTCTCATACGAGCAAATCTGTAACGAGCCCATTCATCCTTCTATCCCAATCAGGCCATATCCTAGCTAGTGGGAGCTTCCAAAGTTTTCTCGCTTTCAAAGCAAGGAAGACCCATAGCAACACTTGCGGGCGTTCAGACATGCCTGTTACCTCATTGCCCATGATGATGTGTTGCTCTTACGCACGTTTCCTATGTCTCTCTCGGGTGCTGCACTTGACTGGTACAGCTCCCTTCCCAGCCATTCCCTCTTCTCATTCACACAATTGGCCCAGCTCTTCCTTGATCACTTCTCCATCAACATCACCAAGAAGGTCTCGATCACGGACCTCTATTCTATCCGGCAATTTGAGGACGAGTCCATAGTTGACTTCGTTGCTCGATGGAGAGGCCTCATCAATCAACTCTCCTTTTCCTTACCCCAAGCCGAGCTTATTGAACTCTTCTCCCAAGCCTGTGCTAGACATATTTCTTCCACCCTGAGGGTTCAAACCTTCTACACCTTCGACGAAGCCTTCTCGATGGCCCGCAAACTTGAGTTGCGTGCCATCGAGGAGAATAAAGTCAAGTTGCGGAGCAAAAATCCCAGCTCTAAGACCAATGACTCTTCTTCTGCTAAGCCATCATCATCCAATTCTAAATCCAAGGCTTTAGCTAATGCTGTGGTGGTTAGACCTTCATCTTCTTCAACCAATCAGCATGAGCCATCCACATCTCAGAGCACCACTCGCCAATTCCAGCAGAGATACGTACAACGATGGTATACTCCTCTCGGAGAATCATACGCGTCTGTGCTAGAAAAGCTTGTTAAGCAGGGGGTCCTCAATCTCCCTCAAGCCCGACCTCCTCCACAATTTGATCCCTCACACGCCATCCCTGCGTGGTATAGGGAACAAGACTTCTGCAGCTTCCACCACGTTAAGGGACATGACACAGAAAACTACAAAACTTTTAAGAGCATAATCCAAGACATGCTTGAAAAGGGGGACCTCATCTTAGATAATCCCAATGCACCCCTAATCAGGCCATTGACATCTTCAAACAGCCATTCCCTAATCATCCGCCAACTCAAAACAATGTCCAAACTTTAATTGACAACAATCATGAACACAACATTCGAACAGTCAATACGGTCTCGCCTTTCGTCCCCAATCAACCTCAAGAGGTTAGTCCATCAATCAGTCCATCACATGTGGATGAACTTCTTTCCCCGGCTAGTTCTCCATCGACCTCACTCATCTTAGAGGACGCCTCAGCTTTACCAACACCACCGGTCTCGCCATCCTCCTTTCTGCTGCCTATGGAAGACCCGACCCTTCCTACTCCTCAACCGCAAGTGGAGGGCACCATCATCCCTGCCCTTTACCCGCTTGAGGAGCCTCGCTTTCCAGATTCTTCTCCACCCAGGGAAGAACCTGTCTCCCCTTCGTCTCCATCTAAATCTATCTTGTCTTCACCATACCATGCCTCTAAGACTACTACACCCATCTCATCTTCAACCCCGTAACCATCAACATCTTCTTCTCAGCCATTTTCCCAGTTAGTCAAGAAAATCAAACTTTTCCCTCCAAGGAAAGTGACGCCGCAGGTGTTGTGGGAGCGTCTTAAAGCCCTTCACATACCCGTGCCCTCTCATCACATGATGCTAATCTTCCCAAGGTAGAATCTCTTCAGACTCTTGACAAAGACCAGACTCTCAAACCTCAACCAAACCCGTCAAAACCGAAACCTACATCTCTCTCGTCTAAGCCTATCAAGTCACTTGGCGTTCGCCCTATCTCCACCCTCACTCACCCGCAAGTGAAGGTGGACCTAAACCAGACCTTGACCAGTAGTAGTCTTCCAACCAAGTCAAAGAAGACTGCCAGACCGCCGAAGTGAATGCCTCCTTCCCCGTCACCATTGCCATCCATTTTGGGCCCCCATCCTTCGACCCTAGCTAGAATCCTTCCCATTCCAGCCTCTAATCAAAACTCGTTGCCTCCTTTGCTTCTTCTGCCTACCTCCAGCCGTCCCTTTCCCAAAAAAGTGGTACCAATCACCAAGAAAGTGCTGTCTTTGCCTGTCACCACACCATCAACCCATAAGGTGGTACGGAAACCTCTTCCAACTTTGCCTAAGCAAAAGTCATTGGCCGCGCGCATATCAACTAGCATAGACCCTTTAGTGGGCTCATACTCGTTGATATTGCACCAGCTTCTGCAGACTTCCAACATAACCCTTCCACCCATCAAGCCTTTCCAACCTCTCGGGTCTAAGCCCTCCTGGTTCGACGACACGAAAATTTGCTTATATCATCGTACACCAGGACACGATACCGAGACTTGATGTGCCCTCAAGGCCGTCATCCACCACTATATGGAGAAGGACACTCTTCTCCTTGAGGACACTCTTGACTAGACCCCAGCTCATTCTCATCCAACCTCTTCAAACATGTCAACATCTCACCAGTAAGACATGACCCCTTCTTCACCTCCTATTTTTGAAATCAATGCTATCCGTATAACCACTAGGTCGCAAAAGGACAAGGCAAAAGAAAAAGCTGTCATTCCTTGGACCTATCCCTTTGTCAAGCCACCTCTTGTGCCCAAGCCTAAAATTTCTATCCTTGGCGCGTCTCAGCCTTCTTCGTCTTCTTCTTTTGGGCCAATTCATGACTCCATGCTGAAGCAACTTCACCAGACGCCTGTGAAGATGTCTCTTTATGACCTTATCCAAACCTCGCCTCAGCACCGTCAAGCCCTCATCCAAGCCTTGCAGGCAGCAGAGGTCCAACTCGAGGACCCCCAACCACTCGCTGCCCTCGTCCATTCTTTATCTCCTGTCGCCTCCATCACATTCAGCGATTTTGAGATTCCCACATCTAACACGGAAGATCAGGATGCCGCCCTCTTCATCACTGCCTATGTTGATCAGACACACATTAAACGCATTATGATCGATGGCGGTGCTAGCATCAACATAATCTCTACCCATGCCTTTGATAAGTTGGCTCTTCCCAAGAATTGCGTCTCCAAAACTGACGCGATCTTACGCTCTTTCAATGACACCACCGCCACGACCATTGGCACAATCATCCTTCACATTCGCGTTGGTCCACGCACAGTCTCGGAGCTCTTCTATATCATCGAAGGAGAGTTTCAATACAATATTCTACTGGGTCGATCTTGGATCCGTGCCATGGCCTGTGTCCGCTCTACCCTGCACCGTTGTGTGAAGTTTGAGCATGACGGGCAAGTCCACACCATTCCCGCTGGCCCTTCACCCTTCAAGACTTGCAACACAACCTACCATCCCAACGATGTCCTCATTCCCGTCAAGCCGTCAACTTTGGCACTGCCTCCATCTGCAGAAGCTTCGACTAGTTCGCAATCAGCGGTCGCCCTCACCCCTCCTTTTAAAGCACCGACCAAAGACCCCATGCAAGACATCTTCCAACGACTATCACTTGGGGAATATCGCTTGTTGACCCTAGACATGTTCCAAACTCTGCAAGAGTATGGATGCCTTCATCTCAGTCCCAATTATGACCATCGAATCGGGATGGTCGTGCCTTATGGTCCTCCTCATCTCCAAACCAACTTTGTCTATGGGGGGCTCAATCAAGCTCCTACCAACGACAATTCCCTCTCTTCACCCCAACCTTTCACATCAGATTTCTCATTTCTTGGCAACCCTGCCTTCGCACACACTTACCTTTACAAGTGTGCATGGAAGGGTTTTGGTTTTGGACGTTATGAGAAGGGCTCCCATCAGCCCATCAAGCCGATCAATGATGACAATGCCAAGAAACGATATGGCCTGGGATATCATGACCCCACTCAGGCTCCTTCTGACCTTTGTCCCGAGCCAACAATTGACCAATCTCCTCCAAACTCACCCATTTCTCCTTCGTCACCTACGGAGTCGGTGGTTTCCATCCCTCCTAGTTTTTTTTTTCATAAACACCATCCGCCTAGAACCCCTAACCTATCAGCTCAATGGGGTGTCTAGATCTCTCCCTCTCATCTTTCCTAACATGATAGAGGATGAGTCGGCAACCATTCACACTGTCCACTGCGTTGACGATGATGCCATCCTTTCCTACATGGGTGCCGATGACTCTTTCATCCAGCGTTCCCTCCCTTCCAAGACCTAGGTTATGTTAAATGAATCAACCATTGACATCAACCTCCATTCTTCTGATGTTCCTCATGTCTTAAAGATTGGCCAATTTTTAGATGCTCAGGAGCAGCTTGACTATACCCAGTTCCTTTTCAACCATAGCAAGGCCTTTGCCTAGACTTACAGCAACATGCCTGGCATCGACCCCACCATTGCTACCCATAACATTGTCACCAAACCAGAGGCTAAGCCTATTAGGCAAAAGCTTCAAAAGATGCATCCTCGCGTTGCGCTCCTTGTCAAAGAGGAGCTTAAGCACCTTCTTTTTGTCTCCTTCATCTAGCCCATAGATTATCCGCAGTGGGTCTCTAACATCGTCCCAGTTACTAAAGCAACTGTGGGGATTCGGATCTTCATGGACTATCGCAACCTTAACCTAGCCTGTCCCAAAGACGACTTTCCTCTTCCTAACATTGACCAGCTTGTTGATCTCACGGCCGACCATGAGATGTTATCTCTCATGGATGGTTTTTCAGGATACAATCAAATCCTGATCGCACTGAAAGATCAGCACAAGACTACCTTTATCACCCCATGGGGGACTTTCTGCTATTGTGTCATGCCTTTCGGCTTGAAAAATGCTGGTGCCACATATCAGCATGCCATGACCTACATTTTCCATGATCTCCTCCACAAAATCATGGAGGACTATGTGGACGACCTTCTCGACAAGTCCAAGCTTCACTGCGACCACTTGACGATTCTCAAAATCATCTTCTCTCGCCTTCTTCAATACAATGTTCACCTTAACCCCAAGAAATGTGCCTTTGGGGTCCTCTCAGGTAGGCTTCTCGGCTTCATCGTTTCCTTCCGTGGCATCGAGATAGATCCTGCCAAGATCTGCGCTATCCTCGAAATGCCACCCCCGACCAATCTCAAGCAGCTTTGCAGTCTACAAGGGAAGCTCCAGTCCATCTGCCATTTCATCTCGCAACTTTTAGACCGCTGCCAACCTTTTCATCATCTCCTTAAGAAGGATGTCTCCTTTAAATGGGATGAGGACTGTCAAGAGGCTTTTGAAGCCCTCAAAAGCTATCTGGTCTCTCCACCAGTCCTCATTCCACCTAAAGATGACCAACCCTTCTACCTTTATATCTCTGCCACCAACCATTCATTAGGTGCCATGATCACGTACCGAGACGAGCATCATCGTGAGCAAGCGGTTTACTACATCAGCCGAACACTAGCCGACTATGAAACTCGGTATACTCATATTGAGAAACTCTATTTGGCATTAGTCTTTTCCACTACCAAGCTCCGCCACTATCTTCTCAACCACAAAACCTTTGTCATCACTCACACCAACCCTCTCAAGTATATGCACTCCAAGCCATATCAGAATCAACGTATGGCTCGGTGGCTCATGCTGCTCGCTGAGTTTGACCTCGAATTCATCTAACAAAAATCTATCAAGGGGCAAACCATCGCTGACCAACTGGCAGATGCCCCTCTTTCCGACAACCAACCTTCACAGTGTGAGTTCCCTGACGAATCTATCGCCACACTTTCCACCGATGACACTGTCTACCAAGTGACCATGTTCTTTGACGGCTCCAAATGTCAACTCGATGGGGGTGCGGGGGTCGTCCTCATCCCACTCGAAGGGGAGTCCATGCCTCTATCTTTCAAGCTTGACTTTGATTGTACCAATAATATGGCCAAATACGAGGCCTTAATTTTGGAACTTCAGACTGCCCTTTCCCTCCACATCAAGTCTATCAACATCTTCGGTGACTCGTAGCTCATCATCAATCAAGTTAACGGTTCCTACCTCTGTAAAAATGAAATTTTGTAGAGATATAAAAGTCGTGCTGACCTTCTTTTGGCATCTTTCGACCATTATCTCTTGCAGACTGTTCCACGCTCTACGAACAGGTTTGCTGACACCATGGCTTCTCTTGCTTCGCATATCCCGTCTTCATCATCGTCATCTCAACTTTTTGTCACAGTGCATCGTGTACCCTTGCCTTCATACATCTCCCCTCACATCGACCATATCAACACTGTCAATTCTAGCCCACAAGATGACTGGTATAAGTAACTAGTGGACTACTTGTCTCTTTCTGTCACTCCTCCCAACCTCTCTAGCAATGCGCGGTGAGCTTTCATCAAGCGCACAACTCACTATACCATGCTAGGGGGTCTTCTCTATAAGTGAGGCTTCGACGACCTCCTTCTTATTGTCTAACCTCCACTGAAGCTTCTCAAGCCATAAAACAAGTCCACGACGGGATTTGTGGCAGACACTTTAGTGGAAACTCGGTTGCCAAGCGCATCCTTTGCCTGGGTTATTATTGGCCCACCCTTCATCAAGACTGTAGCGACTATGTTCCACGTTGCGTCAAGTGTCAGCAACACTCTAACTTGCTTCATCTCCCCAGCCACGCCTTACAAGTCACTCAAGATTTATGGCCTTTCTCTCAGTGGGGCTTAGATCTCATCGGTGAGATTAACCCTCACTCGTCTCTTCGTCATCAGTCCATCATCACTGCCACTAAGTATTTCACCAAGTGGGTGGAAGCCATTCCTCTTGTCTCCACAAAAGTCGACAAAATTGTCGACTTCATCAGCAGCCACATCATCTGTCGTTTCGGTGTCCCTCACAAAATCATCACCGACAATGGCAAGTCCTTCAAAAATAGGACTGTCCAAAAACTATGCTACTCATTTGGCATCAAACTCAGCTTTTCTTCGCCTTACTACCCATAAGCAAATGGGCAGGCTGAGGATTCCAACAAAATTTTGACTAAAATTCTCATGAAGGTGGTCAATGACACAGGAAGGGATTGGCACATTCATATTCCCTTCACTTTGTGGGCCTACCGCACTAGCATCTGAACCTCTACGAGTGCTACTCCTTTCTCCCTCGTGTACGAAACAGAGGCTGTCTTACCTCTCGAAGTACAGATCCCGTCTCTCCGCATCTCCCTGCATGACATTCTTTCCAATGATGACTTTCATCAAGATTGTTTAGCTCAACTTGAGTTACTTGACGAGCACCGTCTTGCTGCCCTCAATCATCTCCATGTCTACCAAAGTCGCATAAAGCGAGCCTACGACAAAAATCTGCGAGAACGAGATTTCAACATTGGAGACCTTGTCCTCAAAGAGAATCAGCACGTGACCAATATGGAGTGAAGTAAACGAGGCAAATTCGCCCCCAATTGGCTTGGACCTTTTATCATCACGCACAAGTATGGGTCAAGGACTTATCATCTATCCTCCCTCGACGGACGGCCAGAACCTGAGCCTCTTAATGCGTTGCATCTTTGACCATTCTTCTGTTAGTCGAGTACTCGTCTACTTGACACGTAACTTGAGTTCATCCCTTGAGCAATCCTCGTCCTCTTAATCCTCATTCCTTTCAACCCTATTCCCCTTTAACAAGTCCTCTACAACCCTTTTATGATGCATGGATGCTTTGTCCTAATAAAAGGGCGTCCTTGAACTTCTACAGTCTTGTCCATGGCTCAAAAAAAAAAACAAAAAAACAAAACAAAAAATCAAGGTGTCAAAACATAATCCAAGGTCACAAAATCAAATCAAAAAGATAGACTGCTCCCTCGAAGGATAGCTATACTATCATTTCTGTAGCTAATAGACTGATCCCTCGAAGGACAGCTATTCAAACATTATATAAAGCAAAAATATAGACCACTCCCTCGAAGGATGGCTATGACTAAATCTTGCTACAAATAGCAACATTTCTTAGAAGCTTCCCGCATTGATCAGCTTCGCAACATGACCATAAATCAAATGACATCTCTATGTAGACTTCCCGCATCGATCAGTCTACACCAAAAAATAAAAAATAAAAAAACGAGTCATGGACTTGGCTTGTATTTGTCTCAGGGTCTCCTATAAAAAGGGGCAAAGTTATCCCTGCTCTTAAACTGGGTTACCCTATCCTCCTCCTATTACCTGCTCAAGGGACTTCGAGCTCACTTTAATGTCAAAGTGATTCGATTACCACTCTAACACAACACTGGTCAATGACGTAATGCATGAACGGGGCTTTTATTCTAATAACCCCTATCTATGCTCCCTTTCTGGTCCTTGTCAATGAAAGATCGATTCGCCTTTCACCTTTTCTCTACACTTTGGTCACATTTAACCACATCAATTGTCGACTCAACTCAAACTAAGCTATTTGACATCATCCTCGTCCATTTCACATAGTTTCTATGGACACCAATACACATGGAAACTATCAACCAGACCCAATTTATGTAAAGCATAAACCAATACTTGCTGAAGCATATATAGACCTCCATTCATTTTTAGCATATATCCATCATGACTATGGAAACCTGCTAGGGATGAAAGACTCTCGACCAATTCTACAGAATACACCATCTGTAGCATCATCTTATCCTCATCTTACCCTCATCATTTCGACACTTGACCACATCCAATCATCGACCAATCTTCTCAATTCATCCGAACTACATTGGTCTGAGGCCCTATGACCAGGGTTATGTAGGCAGCACTCAGATAACACATCCTCTGAGGTTAGCTCGACCACTCCCGTTTGTTCGTCTCTTTGATGGACAAACCTTCTCTTCTGTGACTTTGATCATGACCCACTCCATCAACTTTGACCAAGACCAATCATTTTCTTTGACCATTCCTCCCTTTTAGGGAGAACTACATTGGCCTGAGGCCCTTCACACAAGGGCTATGTAGGCAGCACTTAGATCACATGACATTTTCTGAGGTTAGCTCGGGCACATCCTTTCGTCCATCCATCCCCTTGACCAATGACCATTGGAGATCATGTGTATCTCCTTCGACCTTCGACTACTTCCAAGCCAATGTTGCCTTGGTTGTTTTTGTGTGTGTGCTACCTCACGGCTGGTTAGCAGAATTGTCTGTAGACTATTTTTGACCCTTCACAAGTATAGGATCACAACCCAGTTGATCCCTACTACTTGTGGCATTTTTGTGTTTCTGGGAGCACTTCCTGAGCCTGGGATACCTAAAACACGATGACCATTTGGAGCTTCAGCTTAGATTGAGTAACCCGATCAGCAGACGACTAAATGCTGGGGCCTGGTTACTTCAATTTTGGCACTCCTTGACCCTTGACATGCAACAATTTGACCCGACCATCCCGTGAAGTGGCATACGCGCAATCACGACTATTACAGCATTTTTGCTCACACTCTTCTATCCATCTCTCTGTCAAATCGACACTCGATCTCCAGTTCCCTTCTCTCGACTATCGCTTTGAGGGGGGAACACCTCATTCTTTTCCTGGGGCAACCAACTCCTGTTTTTGTCTTGCATTTCGTCAAGAACAACCAACAAGACAAAAAGGGGCAAATGTAGACACCACAAATGTGTCTGCACCTTGATTCTCCCCCCTTGTCCACCTCAAACCCATATCCTAACCCTTGGCCTTAGTCCCCTCCACTCATTTGATTAAAATAACTTAAATATTTCAATTAAGTGGCCCCCTTTCCACCTCACCCTTGCCACCTTGGATGCTCCCTTGGATCCATCCACCTCCCTCCTAGCCTTTATTATGCCAAATCTTCTCATTATCTTCCTCCTGCACCCATTTAAGCATCCTCATGACCATTCTTCCCACAATCCCTCGCCCGGCGGCGTGCAAGAACGGGCAGAGGCTATTTTTAGTCTCTGCCCCCATTCTGCCACTGCCAACGTCGGTGACCCTTCGACCGACGTCGGCGATCCTGTCGGCGTCGGCAGCCTTCAAGACTCCTTTCTGCATCCATTCCAGCCCCCGGCCCCTTGAGCTCGCAAACTAAATTCTCTTGGTGTTTTGGCATTCTACTCTTCTCCCTCTGGACCTCGTGCAACAGCAGCAACAGGTGCAGGGATTCTTGAGCAGAGATTTCCTCTTGCAAAGTCTTCTATGGTCTCAACAACAGCTCTCCCACTCTTCATTCAGCAAGCTAAAAAGGTAAGCACAGTCTGTTATTTCATTTCATTCTTTTCTTTAGTGTTCAGTTATTTGGTATCTGTTGTCTCCTACTCCCTCTGTCCTACCCCCTGAGAGGCTGAAAAGCCTTCTCAGGCCCTGTCCTCTGCCCATCTCCCTTTCACCTGTCATCCTTTCAGTACAATCCCGGACAACTCCCTCATCCCTCCTACCAACAAAGACCCTGTACAGGGCACCTAATCAGAACTAGACCATTCCCCAGTTCATTCAAAGTCATCCCTGAACTCTGTCTTGACCCTGTTCACAAACCAGACCTGTCCACAGTCCAGAAACCTGACCTGACCTGACTTCAGGAGACTGCCCCGACCGACGCCGGTTACTTCCCCGACCAACGTCGGCAGGATAACCGAAGTCGGCAGACCATACAACCGATGCCGACAACATTCCCGACCTCGGTGACTGTCATCAGCCCGACAGCTCCATTCAGGTAATCATTGGTCTTTTCTTTCCTTTTTTGTTTATTACTTCTGTATTCTAGCATTCTGTATTTCCTTAGTCTTTTATCTATCTGTTATCGGTGGGTTGACCTCCCTTGAGGAAGTTTTCACACTTCTGGGAACAAGCTTTCACTTGGCAACCCACTGCCTATCCATCTAACATTTTCTTGTCCAAGTTTCTTTTCTTTTGCAGTGTCATTCCTCCACAGCCAAAGAGGGGTGCCCACAAACGTCTAGATTACGGTGCTCAATCTTTATCCAGGTACTTCTAGTCTTGTCCATTTCTTTAGTTTCTTTATTCATCTTTTGAATGTAGAAAGCGAATTAGCGATAGAAACAGAACCATCTATGCAAACATGTCTAGATGGGTATTTTTATTATAGAATCACATTTTTTTGGTCTTGTTATATCCTAAATAAATTTTTTTGGTTGGCTAGAGGCATCCCTTAAGAGAATTCACTCATCCCTGAATATGTAAAATGAGCAAACTTTGGTTGTGTTGCATAAGAACTATGAGGGATAGATATGAATTTTTAGATCTTACACATGTAGGAATGAGTCCTATAAGAAATCCCAAGATTATTTTATCTAACTCATGATATATTCTATGTAAAAATGAGGTTTATCTTATGGCCAAATCTCTCATAATGGGGTAAAATTTGGTCAATAGGGGCCATAGGTTCTGACTTGTCAACCCAATTGACAAATCTTCTATGTGAACACATCTGGATGGGAATTTTTAGGCTATAACCACATTTTTCTAGTCTCAGCATACCCATAAGATCTAAATTTACCATTTCTTAGAGGCATCGATTAAGAGAATTCATTTATCCTTGAATGTGCAAAATGAGCAAACTTCAGTCGCACATTGCATGAGAACCGTGAGGGATAGAGACAAACCATAGGGTCCTACATGTGAAAGGATAACTCCTATAATAAAATTTGAGAGGATCTTATGTAACTCATGATGGATGAGATGTGGCAATGAGGTTTATCTCATAGCCAAATATCTTAGAACATGCCAAAATTTGGTTAGTGAGGGTCATAGATTTTGACTCATCAACCCAATCGATGAACCATCTATGTGGAGACATTTAGATGGGTGTTTTAATGATATAAACACCTTTTTTTGTCTTGATAGAAACCTAAAATTGAATGATGTAATTGATCGGAGGTATCCTTTAAGAGAATTCACTTGTTCTTAAATATACAAAATGAGCAAACTTTGGTTGTGCATTGCATTAGAATTGTGAGGGCTAGATATAAACCATCAAGTCCTACATGTGAAGGGATGAGTCCTATAAAAAAATACCAAGAGGATGTTATTTAACTCATGATGGATGATATGTGTCAAAGAGGTTTATTTTGCATCTAAATCTCTTAGAACATGTCAAAAGTTGGTCAATAAGGGTCATAGATTCTAACTCGTTAGCCCAATCGATGAACCATATGCATGAACATGTTGGGATAGTAATTTTTAGGCTAGAAACACATTTATTAAGTCTTGGTAAACCCTTGAGAGTGAAATTTTTAGTTTTTTGAAGGCATCCCTTAAGAGAATTCACTCTTCCCTAAATGTGCAAAATAAGCAAACATCGATCGTGTGTTGCACAAGAGCTATGAGGGATAGAGATGAACCATCAAGTCCTAAACATGAAAGGACAAGTACTATAAGAAATAATTGGATAATTTTATGTAAATAATGATGGATGAGATGTGGAAATGAGGTTTCTCTCACATCTATAATCTCTCAGAACATGTCAAAAGTTAGTTATTGAGGGTTGTAAATTCTAACTCATCAGCCCAATTGAAGAACCATCTACATGAACACATCAAGATAGGCATTTTTATGATAGAACCACCTTTTTATGATATTGGTAAACCCATTGGAGTGAAAATTTTAGTTGGTCATAGGTATCTCTCTAGATAATTCACTCATCTCTGAATGTGCAAACAGAGCAAACTTCAAGTGTGTGTTACATGAGAACAGTGAGGGATAAAGACAAACTGTTAGGTCCTAAACGTGTAAGGATGAGTCCTCTAATAAATATCAAGAGTATTTTATCTAACTCATTATGGATGATATGTTGTAATGAGGCTTATCTCATGACCAAATATCTTAGAATGAGGTAAAAGTTGGTCAGCAGGGGCCATAGATTACGACTCGTTAGCCCAATCGATGTACCATCAACATAGAGACATTAGGATAGGAATTTTTAGGGTTTAACCACTATTTTTTTTATCTTAGTATACCCCTGATAGAAAAAATTATAGTTGGTCAAATGCATCACTTAAGAGAATTTACTCATTCTTGAATATGTAAAAATAGTGAACTTATGTCGTGCATTACATGAGAACCATGAGGGCTAGAGATGAATAGTCTAGTGCTACACATGAAAGGATGAGTCTTATAATAATACTAGCAGTATGTTATGTAACTCATGATATATGAGACATGTTAATGAGGTTTATCTCGTATCTAAATCTCTCAAAACATGCCAAAAATTGGTCAACGAGGGTAATAGATTCTGACTCGTTAGTCCAATTGATGAATTATCTATGCAAACATGTCAAGATAAGAATTTTTAGGTGAGAAACACCTTTTTTAGGTCTTGATATACCCCCAAGATTGAAATTTTTTGTTTATCATAAGCATCCCTTAAGAGAATTCACTTGTCTTTGAATGTGCAAAATGAATGAACTTTCATCATGCATTGCATGAGAATCGTGAGGGCTATAGATGAATCATTAGGTCTTACACATGTAGGGATGAGTCCTCTAACAAATATTGAGAGGATTTTATGTAATTAATGATGGATGAGATGTAGAAATGAGTTTTATCTCATAGCCAAATCTCTCATAACATGTCAAAAGTTTGTTAGTGAGGGCCATAGATTCTGACTCGTGAACCCAATAGATGAATTATCTTTGCATACACATCAAAATAGGACCACATTTTTCAAGTATTTTTAGATACCCAAGATTTAAATTTTCAATTAATTAGAGGCATCCCTTAAGATAATAACCTCATCCTTGAATGTGCAAAATGAGCAAACTTTCATCACATGTTGCATGAGAACTGTGAGGGTAAGAGATGAACCATTAGGTCCTACACATATAGGGATGAGTCCTATAAGAGAGCATAGATAAGATTATTATTTTTTTTTTGAAAGGATAAATAGAGAGAATGTGAAAAAGGATTTGCTTAAGGTAGATGAAATTAATATAAATTATTTTGGCTTCTCTTCATTTTTAATAAGATAATTTTATCTACTCTCGACACTAACCACATGAAGGAGAAATCTCATCTAGTTTCACTAACCTATATTTAAATTATTAGTAAAAAAAAATAAAAAAAAATAAAAACATAATCATAAAATAGTTAAAAATTAAAACACATTAAATATTGAATAACTTTATTATATTAATTTGAAATACTAGATAAACTTACTAATTTAATCTAATGTACCTTCAGGATCAACTCTATTTTCAATTGTTTCAATAATATCTTTGTGGTCAAATTCATGTACTTTCCACAAAGTTCTATTGTGAGGCTTTCCATGATATTTTATCATTTGAATATTTATAATAATAATAAGGTTCGAATAATGAAGCACCATCTTGTGTGTTTCAAAGTAATCAAATAATAATTGTTTTATTTCTTATGATAGTACCTATGAAGCCAGGTTCCAGTAACCACTACGAATCCAATGGGATAAATTATCTCTTCTCCATCCATAATATATTTTGTTAATTTTTTTCTCTACACAATGACACAAATAGTAGTTTGTTCCCTCATCATTGTTCTCAGGTGCAATTACTACAAAAATATGCCCTACGTTTAAAGTATAATCAAATTCTAAGTACATCTAAAAAAAATAAAAATATCATTAATAGCTAAGGTTGTATATTTAATTAAAGAATAGATTTTACCTAGTTGCATAAGATCTAAGATGTGGTCAAAGTCAACTGATGATCCCATTTCATGATCTGTCAATTATTGAAGTGAATGGCTACTCTCTACAAGTGATATGGGTCTACAATACCATTTGTCAACCCATTATTTTGACTCACAATAATTATAATTAAATTCCATACATGAAGAACAAAAAACATGCCATATCCCTAGTATAAATAGTCCATAAACTTGAATTTGAGCTTTGAATGGAGTGGAAAACACTCGATCTAGGTACTGTAATGCAATCTTCATATATTGCCTTATGTTTTTCCTCTATTAACTAAAATCATATTTGTGCATGAGAATGTTTATCTAATCCATGACAAATATTTTCATTACACCAACTCACAATACTTATTACATCAATCAAATTAACACCATCCTTGTGCTTTGCCTACTCTCTTTTAAGGGCTATTTTTACACATGCACTAACACCATCATGTTCCCATTTTCCATGCCCTGCCTTAAAGAATATCCAAAAATGTTAAACTCCATTCTTCTTATGCATTATATTTAACCATTAAAACATTGAAGAATTATTAAACTACCTTACACAATTATCTAACCAAATTTAGTGTGTATCAAACATTATTTCTCTTGCATTTGCATTAATATAAAATATCTCAAAACAACCTTGGACAAACTCTGGAGAATGTGATCTGTCATTTCTCATATAAAAATGGTACTCCCTCAAAATATTTATGTTGTCATATGTGTTATTAGGTGCATGTCTGAATGTAATATGGACAAAAAGTCCAACTTGAATTAAATTATATTATTGGGATTGAACCTCATTCTATGGTTGTAGTGTGTAGTTTTTAGCAAAATCCACAATCAAAATAATGGTGCCAACTGGGAAGTTATCCTTGCACGCTTTGAATTCATTATCTAACAATTTTTATTTATGTGTGTGTCTTGCATATTGGGAGATAATATTATTTTTGAATTCAAACATGAAATCACATACAAAAACTTTGGTCATAACCAATTCATATCTTTATAACTCTTTTCCATCTTTTAATAGATACTTAACAGATTTGTACTTCTTATAATCAACTAGTTGCTTTCCAAGTTCATGTGAAATATCTTCATGTAAATAACTCATCGAATTTGAAAAACCACTAAAATTCTTAAATTTCCCATCTAAATATTGTTTGGAAAAAAAATTCCCTCAGGTCTTTGACAGAAAAGACCTTGGATTAATTCTCTTGATGTTTTACGTGGGGAAGACACCATACATTCCTACAAAATCTTGTCAGTATCTAAAGTATAATGTATATGATGAAAAAACATAAAAATGCAAAGCAAATTCAATATATACCCTACAATAATATGTCAATGTGTGTTTGATTGATTTTAACATAGAAAGGCTTGCACATCTCAAATGACCATTGGCTAATTATTAATTGGACGTTAAAATTTTCAATAAATATTTTATAAAATTTTGTTTACATCATGTCTAAAAAATGTTTTGCATGTGGCTCATGAATTTTTGAGCCTTTTCTTATTTTAACATCTTTACATTAGATGAGACCCTTGTGTTGTCGTATCAAAAAATTTCAATTAGTTATGTTGTTCCTTTAACCAATACCTTATCTTTTCATGGGAATCTACCACTAAATGCCCAACAATCTGTGAGTGAAGGGTCATCAAGCCTTGTTCTTCTTTTTATGGCATTTATTAGATATTTTCTATTTAAATTCAAGGATTTACTTATTTCACTAAGAATTCGATCTTTAGATGTTGACTTACTCACTATAGATTCCATTATTACTCATCATGCCACATTACTATCTTTATTTTGACTTTTATTGCCTATTACCATAAATTCATTAAATAGATTTTTTACTATTATACTATTTTTTTCCTCTATGTTTAATGTTATTAACCCCAAATTATGCAACACATGGTGTATTTTTTTGCATTTTCATTAATTGAATAAATAGTTGACATCATTTTGTATGGATTTTGTTCTTAAATACATAGTTTCATACACGTTGAGCATGACGTTGAACTTTTTTTTTTTGACATTTTACCTTCCTAGGTTCTATTATTTTTTCATCTATTTTGACCAAATACTTTGGTGTTCATCTTATAATCCTTGGAGGTGTGGGTGTAGGAGCTCTATTTTGTATTAAATTATATGGTGTTAACACTTCAACCATAGTAGGGACATTAGAGGGTTAAGTATATAAATTAGGTGTTATCGGTAAATTAAATTCCTCTTCAATAGGAGACACATGATTCATGGTCATTATTTGATGTTGATTATCATCATACTCAAAAAATTCATTATGAACAGAAGTTTCATTATATTGTGTTTGTCTATATATTTCATCATTCATTACAAATTCATTATTTACATGCTCTACATTTTGAATGTAATCTTGCAACAAAGATTGACTTAGTTCTCTTATCTCATTTGAAGACATATGTAACCTAAATTATATAGAATTGGGCATGTTATTTTCATTAGAAGTATTATCTGGTGTAAACTAAGAGCCTTCACCTTGTCTAGAAGCTCTTCTGGATGCCCTTCTATTTTTTTGTCTTTTTCTTTATTTTTCTCTTTTCTCTTCAATTTCCTTATTTTTTAGCTCTTTGATTGGTATTTTTCAATGACTTCCTGAACCCATTATTTATGTTTTCCAAAATAATACAATCATAGATTTAAACTTGAAGAATTCTTAGTGATTCAAACAAAATATATGAACAATTCATCACATTCACATAATTGCAACAAAAAACTAGTTTTTAATTTGGAAAGAGCAAAACAAATGACTCATTTTCATGGTAAATTCAAAAATAATTCATGAATCACAAAGGGCATGTGTGCTTTCAAAAGCACACATACCCTTTGGGATCTATGAACCAATGAAAAAATGCATTAATTCACCCATTAGTACACATGAAAAGGGCGTACAACCTTTGTAAAGGGTGTATGCCTTTTTCATATTTATAATTTTTCCCACTTTCCCTCCAATTTTACCTAAATATTAGGCCTGAGGGGTCCTGAACCTAGCCAAACTCTGTCATGGACCAGCCAAGGAAATTTATAATAGATTTAGGGGTTTTTTCCTTTTTATCGACACATCTGATCAAATAGTTTTTATTATTTAAAAAAAATTGTATGGGTTTGTAGAGTATAAATACTAGTTTTCAAATATATAATTTTTTTAATTTTATAATATTATTTATAATTATTATTTAATTTCTACCTAACCTACCTCCTTATAGTCTATTTACATATCATCACAAATTCCCTTATAAATTTTTAAATATTAATTTAGCACTTATAAAATTTATATCTTAACAATCTACACATTGTCAACTATACTTTAAAAAAATGATTTTCATGAAGTTAAGGTCAAAAAGTTGTGTTCATATACTTGCAGTTTTAATTTTCTGGCTATTTTGACTTGTAAAATTATTTTAAAATTTTATATATAATAAATAATTAATAAAAAAATATTCTCAACAATCTTTGACATTTCATCTATCTATATATTAAATTTCATACAAAAATTCAATCATTTACTCAAAAAATGTCTTTTTGTACACATGCACTCTCCTTATCTTTTTAAAAAATGACCAACCTATTGTCATAAATGCAATTATTTTTCACACTTTTATCACCTGGATATTGAAATATATATATATATATATATATATATATATATATATATATAAACTACATTTAAAATTCCATAATTCATGTTTGTATGTCATTGTGAAATTACTTTTCGAAGTGTCTCTAACATTGTCTCTAAGTTCACTTATTTTTATTTTTAAAAAAAAGTGTCACTCTATACCCCCACTTTTGTCCCCCATTATCCTGCATCTACCCATGCAATCAAAAATACATCACATCTATAAATAAATCCTAGCTCGAAGAAGATAGAGAATAACTACACTTCCTATTGGGAATACATTTGTTAAGTGGGGGCATGACCAATATTTGGATCTGCTAAACTTGACTAGGGGATCACTTGTCACAATACACCATGCTAGGAAGGGTTCCAAAGCCTATAGTCTAAAAGAATCATGAAAAAACCCTAAAATAGACATAGGTTTAATGCTCACTCTATTCTAATAAACAGTAAAGTGAAACTAATCTAGTACACACCAAATCTTGTGGCACAAAGTGGGGGTTAGAAAAAAAAAAAAAAAAAAAAAACTAAACATACTCTTACAAAGGAGAAATAAAGTTATGAATACTTACCTTGAATACAAACCCATCAAGCCTCAATATATCCCTTGGCCAAGGTGCTTCACGAGAGATTGTTGTGGTATGTAAGGATAAAAAAGACAAATCAACTCTAGGCTACACAACCTATCTATGCATCCAAAAGACTTCTCCACAAGATAAGATCTGTATCTTAATAGAAAGTATGGAACCCTAAGATTTATTTCTCAAGTATAATGGTCAATAAGAAAAAGCTCATTCACATTTATTATTCTTCACTTCTCTTCTTACAAATGTTTGGAAATGAAATTGTATATATAGATGGATTTTTCCCTAAATCCTTCTACATATGTTGGTTATATAGGGTTGACCTAGTCAGCCCTGTATGTTTCTAGGAGATAATTCACTAGGTCCCAAGCTAGGTCAACCAAAGGTCTAACAAAACTCCAAATAAAAAATACCCTAAACACTATAGGGTTGACCTAGTTAACCCTATACTATAATCAAAGGCTAAAAACTATATAGGGTCGACCCAGTTGACCTAGTACATTCAACTAGCAAAAGGTGGTCAAGGTAAGGAAAAGGAGGATAAAGAATGAAAAATGACTGAAATGGGTACAACTGAGAAGAATAAGCTTAGGGTAAATGTTTTTAAGAGACAATTTTGTAGATGGCAAGTGGAAAAAGGGACAACAATCTTATGAAGCACCAATGGTCTACCCACCCCTTTCCCAGTGCACCCCTTAAGGCATGCACTAAAAGAGATTGAGACTTGATGGGTTATTTCGAGATACAAAGTGTCAATAATCCATAAAAGTTTGAAAATATTATGTGTATAATTATATGCCCTACTCAAATTTTATCATGTGTCATGTAAGTACAACATGGGATGGTGCTTCAAGAAATAGAACATGATAACACACAATATTGATGCTAAGTGTAGTAATCAAGAAATAAGATAAATGAAAGGACATAATTAAAAAAGACATAATTTTACTTACGTTAGTACTGTAGATAATGAAGTAGACTACAAGAAAAAGTGAAGGCATCCAATATGAAGAACACTAGGTGAACCTATAGAAGTTAGTGCTAAAAATAGCCAAAAATTGAAATATTTGGAATATTGGCATATGATAGTGTAAAATATTCTCAACGTGATCACTAATCTAACACATTTTATGGTTTGTAAAATAGATAAGTAGAAACAAAGATATAGAAAAGAAGGAATCTACCTGAAAATAATTGAAGAATTTGAATTTTGGAAACTGTTTTTAAATAGGAGAAAGAGAAATCATTTGGTTATTTTGACTTATGAAGGAGAGAAAGAGAGATATGGAGACCAAAAGAGTTAGGATGGTGAGGATATGATAGGATAGATGAGGAGGGGGTCCAAGAGAGGTAGCAGGTGCACTACAGGTATAGAACTATGAATCTTAAACCAATTTTAGAGTAAAATAATGAATTAAGTGTGTTTTTTGTAATTTTTTTTAGCATTTCTAGATGTTGAAATGAAGCAAAATTAGATTCAATAGGTAGGAAAAGATAATTAGGCAAATGGGTTTGAATGAATTAGGAAGAAAAGTGCAAAAATATACTTTTTAAGGAAAATGCAAGGGGTCGACAGTAAAAAACAATTGGGTCGACCCAATTGACCCAGTAGGATGAAAATAGGCAAAATCTACACTATCAACCCATAAGATATGTGTTGACCCTTTACATTTTTTAGACTGCTGACCTATTACAGTTTTCCAATTGATCCAATAAGCCCAAAATGATAATGCAGTACTAGGGAGAGGAAAATAAGAGGGTTGACTTAGATTTTTAAGTCAACTAAGTAAAAAATAGGGAAAGTTTGGTTCAACTAGTTTGAACAAAACTCAAAGTGTATGAAGATGCGTGTTAAAAGCGGAAAGAAGGATATAATGGCCTGAAATGACCAAGTATAGGTGAAAAGGACTGAATAGGCTAAAAATAGGTAAAAATGAATTAAGTAAAGCAATTTAAGCTTGTTTTTTATTAAAATTATAAAAACAATGTACTTTGATTATACATGATATGGAGGATCTAATACATCTTTTGTTATTTCTTGATTGCAAAGATGACCCAAGTTCTAAAACTTGATAGATATGTCTTGGCTATCAGATCTACTGGAGCATCTGACCATAGGTGATAGAGTTAGGCTAGTAGTTATAGGCTTAGGAAGGATAGTTGATATGTGCCGGATTCCCTTAAGTGTGGATCTATTAGTCATGTTCTTGGGATGATGGGAATGATTGAATAACACCTTCATATGGGAGTTGGATATTCATTTGGTAGAGGTAGATATCACTCTAGATGATGTGCATACCATGCTAGGGATATGATAGTAGGAGCATCAGTGACTATAGGCATACCAGATACCCTAAAGGAGAGGAGAGCCTTAGCCATATGGGCTATAGGCTTGGATATGATATTAATAGGTAGGAGAGTTAGTATGTTTTACGTATATGCATCATAGATTCTAGATATCCAAAAAGCTATGATAAGACTTATGGCATAACAAGTACTATGTCATAAGTCAAATGGTAAGGTACTATTGTTCATGGTAACCTTGAACAAGATGATCCTAGAGGAGGGATTACTATATGATCTTGGCTCTATCATCTAGGTCCAGCTCATACATGATCTGTATGAGGTATTATTTAGAGGGTAGAAGTTAATAAGACTGATCATATTATTGATGGCTTAGATATATTAGAGGTTTACCACATATCAATCAATTGGGTTGCCCCATGTGATCAATGATAGGTCACATCAAGTTTGGAGATTCAGAGAGGACCAGGTAGTGCAGCTCATGCCTCACATGATATCATTATAGATGGTGAGATGCACAAACATAGTGTGATAGCCATATGAGCACATAGTTACTACATGGCCAAGTTGGTACATAATTGTACTAGCTATAACAAGGATAGAGGTGATTAGACACTATACCTAGTGGAGAGAGCCACATTTGGTGAAATTGGTACTAGGATAGATGGGATTACCTCATCTATTAACATCTATATTAATGTTTTAGTAATAGGCTCATCATGTGAGAGACCCACAAGGGAGGAGGGGAATAGGGCTACTAGTGATGAGGCTAATACTCAGACCACATCATGAGCAATCATGGACTAGACAAGCACGATAAGGAGAAGAGGGGTGTGAAGGTAGTGGTATCAAAGATACCACCATCAGCTCTATAATGAGATGGGATATGACCACTAAGGACATAACATCGATAGAGGTAAGAGTAGGAGAGAGTGGAGACTATCACCATCCTTGATGACCTAGAAAGTGAGATAGATGTTAGAGAGGCCACTCAAGTACAGGCTAAGGTGGATGTGAACCATGATAATAGGATTTAAGTTAAGGAGGTGACCTACATAAGAAGTGATAGGAGGTCATGAGATGGAGAGACTGTACTAAGTGGTCACACAGATGGTGAGACCATACTGGAAGAGACATAAATAGATAATAAAGATGATTAAATTATTTTTTAAGTTTTTATTTTGAAATAAAGACTAGAGATAGATAGATATTATGAGATATGATAATGATCTAATATCTATTTGGGTGTGATTTTGCAATCATAGCTAAAGATGATGAGGAGAGATGGGGGTCCCTTGTGAGGGGATCACTCCATGACATCATAGATGAGACTCTATGTCTGTATGACCCTATTGCATTAGAGGACCCCATTTTACCATCTGCCCCAACTTAGGTGAGCTAGTGCATATTAGCATCAAAGGTAGTGAGATAGATACAAGCACAAAGTGAGAGGATGCAACCACTAATAGATATGGTCATAGGTGATATATAGGCATGGTAGGCTATAGCTAAGGAGAGAGCTACAAATCTAACTATAGTGATGCAGATGACATAGGTACATATAGTGACTTTGACCCATATGACACAAGTACATGAGTAGGAGAGAGCAACACACATGGTGACCTTAGCCTAGTTGATGTAGGCATAAACATGGGTGTCACATCTAGATGGATAGGTTAATGGATTGAGATCTTGGATGGTCTCCTTAAAACCTACTATTTGGAGGAGTTAGACCGAGGCCTCAGTAAGTGGCATGGCTAGGCCATGGGATAGATAGGATGAGGCCCAACCATAGAGCTAGAGAACTGTATATGGTTGTACTTGTATAAAAAATTCATGATATATATATATATATATATATATATCATTATGGCATATTGATGTCGAATGTGTATGTTATCATCATTATGGTTGTGGTTGTGGATTATTTAGATATATTTATTTCTAGCACATCTCTTTAGTCATTTATTGTATATGCTATAGGAAATATATGAGATGTGGTTTCTTTTCTAGCATTGTCTAGAACAATGCATAGTTTAAAAAAAAAGTGAAAAGGACTTGGTAAAATATAATCAATCAAAAATGTACAACACACTATTTTAGGTTGGGAAATGTGTAATAACAAGAAAATGACTAAGTATAAAGAACCAAGGGATGGTAAAACAAGATGGTAAGAAGAAATTTATTCTTAAACCAAAGTGAAAGATTTTTGCACAAATTAAAACAAGTAATATCATACTAAATTAGATTGGCAAGTAATAAAATGGAAGGTATGTAAAAGGGCACAAATGGTATAAAAACAAAAACAAATTAAGTCAATCAATCATATTATATCACGTTGGGAAGTATAAGAGAAAAACAAAATTGGTAAAATTTGGTCTTAAATTTGTCACACTAATTTAAGTTGGGAAGTATGAAAAATTCAAAAAATGGTTGTATTCTTACATGCATTCAGAAAATAAAATGATAAAAGTGAAAGGAAAATGAAGTAAGCACAAAATAGACTAAATCAAAATAGGAAGCATGTCGATGACATGTAACTTCATAATCAATCACATATTATCTCATATTTGACACATGTAATTTTGTTTATGACTTATATTATTGGAGAATTTATTGAGGAATGCTAGGTCCTATACATAGTCTTACACTACAACTCACAAAGAGAACATCATTGGGGTGGAAAAATTAGGAAAAAATGGATAACAAATGATGTGGGTAATAGGAAGAAAAAGGGTGAAAATTTGTGAGGAATATTGGATCCTATTCGTGGTCTTATAATGTAACTCATAAATGAAATCCCAAGGGGAGTGATCAGTAGAAAAAATAATATTTTTTCAAGAGGAAATATGAGGGATATAAGGAATGAAAAAGGGAATGTAAAAAGTAAGACTTAGGTATCTTATGAGAAGAACTTAGGAGACAAGAGACATACTTAGACATGAGAAGACACTAAGTGACTAGTGACCATCATTGTACAAAGGAAAAAAAATTCACTATAGACACAAAGATTTTTAGGCATATAAGCATGATACTAAGATCAACTCATGAAGGTAGATTGGTAAAAGAAAAATTAAAATGGACCAATATTCTCATGATGTGTTCCTCATTTCTCAGGACCCCTTACAAAGTTGTTAGTCTACTATGAAGATTTGGTACTTATGTGAGAAAGTAAGTAGTGCTAAAAGATTTCTTAGTTATACTTTTATAATCTACTGGCCTATCACACCCCAAAGGAGCTCGACTCTACTGTGAGGCTGACTATGGAGTTTGAGCTTTGACTAGAAGAAGGAGATGTGATTTGAATCACATCTTTTAGTGTGATTTGAATTTTAAGAATATTTTTTCCTTTTATATTATTGTCTTTTGTAAAATTATTTAGCTTTTAACTTTTTATGGCTTTATAAGATTCCTCCTCCATATGGATTTGAAATGACCAATCATGAGAGATGTAGTGATACACATGAATGAGATTTAAGCTAAGGCTAAAGGAAGCTAAGTAACCAAAGATAAAGGCTAACTAGGATACTTAAGCTTAACAATGAACTAGCATGTGATCTCAAGTCTCTATCATGTATATGCTTAGTTTGCCAAAAAGGAAGAAGGGAAAAAGGAGATTTGAAGGTGGATTGGTGAAAAGAAAGTATAATGAGATGCATTGTTTTCTAAATGATCACATGGTAGAAGAAGACAAGGACCAAAGGGAAAAGGGTTTGTATAACCAAGTCACAATCATAATTATCTATGAAAAGTAGAGATATGAAAGCAAACAATCATCAAGACATAAGAAGAGAGTTTTGAGAGAAAAATAAATAAATAAAGAGAAAACAATGATAAAGAAAGACAATCATATGCAAATATAAATGAAAATATAATCAAGATATAGTAAAAAAAGTAAAGTAGCACTATGTAATAATAATATGAATTTGACACAACATCAAATGATATAAAAATAAAATTGGAGCACACTTCCAATTGGGATGTAAATGTAAAGGCGCCATACATGTGCTCATAAGTACTAATAAATATACCCAAACACATTATCCAAGACGTCAGATAAATCTCTATGAATCTAGATATGAACTAATGTTAATGTCTCATCAATATTTAATGAAACTGGGAAAATACTTCTCATTTAATCTCATCAACTGAAAAAAAGAATTCTCAAAATGTTGTGCTGAGGAAAATTAGGCAAGGGATGCTTAGGAGAATGCATGGGAGAAGGTTCTATGGGAAATGCAAGAATCACCTGTGGAGAAGGATCCATAAGTGAGGGAATCATGGGTAGATAAGGATCCATAGGTGAGGGAAGGTCCACAAGTGAAGGAATCATGGGTGGAGGCATAAAGGGTGATGAAGGGACCATAGGAGGGGATATAACCACTAGAGGTTGAGCCATGGGAGAAGAAGGAGGAGCCCTCTTATGGGAAGGACCTATGTGAGGAATAGAATAAGGTTTAGGAATAGCCACAATGTGATCCTTAAGGTGTTTTTGAAGGATGCAGTAATGATTGGTGTGATGGGTACCACATAGGTGCCACAAAAACTACACCTCACCATACTTAGGTATATATTCAGGTAAAACCTTTGGGGGAGGTATGGATTTGTCTAAGGTAGGAGAGGAAGGATGCAAAGTATCAATATATTATCTAAACTTACAATAATGAGTAAAATAATGACTATCTATCCCATGAAAGCAACAAATATGCTTATGAGTGGTCTTAGGAGAAACACTCATAGAAGGAGGTGTAATAGGAGTGGAAGAAGCTAGAGAGGACTCATATATCCATTTGGTGGGCAATGAATCTAAGGCAAAGAAATAAAACCATCATGAAGGGAAGGTGGTGATGGAGGAGGAATGGAACTAAGCTCAATAGAAGGAGAAATGGGATGAGAAGTAGGGATAGGCTCAGTAATAACAAGAGCAGAAATAGGCTAAACTATAGGAGGAGCAAGAATGGGCTTAACTATAGTAGGAGCAGGAATGGGCTCTGATAAGGGCTCTACTAAGGTAGGAATGAGATATGTAGAAGGTATAAGGAGGGTTGTATTAATCTTAAGATTAAAATAACTATGGTGATCAGGGTATCTAGAAAAATAGTAAGGCCCAGTCATAACATGATCCATGAGCATACTCCTATGAGGCTCTTAAAAAACTAGAGGTGTTGACTCCATCTCTACCCTATAATAAAAAGGAAAAATACTAAGATTAGGAATTTTAAACAAATAAAATTGGGAAGATATGAAAAAAGACTCAAGTAAATAATAAAAATAATGGACAATCTTAGCATCATAGGCCTAGATAAGACCACCTAAAAATGGATAATCTAAGAAATAACCATCATTGTAATCTATGGTATGAAGATCAATGACACAAGTAGGGATAACCTTGTCATCTAAGAAAGTGTGGTGAATATAATGCTGAGTCTTGGTCAAGACTATGGGAATATCATCACAAGGAGGCTTGCAAGAGTGAGGCTGCAAGGAAGTAGGAAGCTACGAGCTAAGGAGAGGTGAGAGATCAAAAGTTTTAATCTTTAATTTAATCTCATCAAGATCATCATCATCAAAAACTAAAAGGTTAGAAGGAATGTTCTCAATGAGTTTAGGATGACCATTATAACCTCAGGTTGAATTAATAGGAAAATTAAGATGCTAAAACTCATAGAATGGAACATTGCGAAAAGGTTCAATAGTAGGAATCTTGAAGACACCACAGTCTTGGAATTGTTTGAAATTCCAAAGGTTAGTGTCACCCTAAATCTATAAATAGATTCATTATGAGGGAATTTATTGCATTAGTAGGTAGAAGAAGCAATAGCTCTCATAGGGTGAGTCCATGACCTACCAAGCAAGATGATATAAGAAAGGAAAAAGTTAAATATCATCACCTTCACACGAATAGTGATAGTTGGGATAGTAATTGGAAGCCACACATAACCTAGAGGAGGCATTTTATTTCTATCATATCCTTGGCAAGTGCTACAAGTAGACTTGAGATTGCATTCTGAATATCTAGGGGTCTTAATGAAGTTGAAATATCCAATGAAGGTGAAATAACCCTCATCAATCAATGCATGCTTAACTTGGATATTGCCTATTTAAACACTAAAGATAAGGGAGGATCATCCGCATGATGTAGAATATTTTCAAGAATCATAGAAGCTAAAGGAAATTTTAAGGAAAGAGAAGTGTCTATAATTTCATCAGTATTGATAGACATTTCTTCAAATTATTGTAATATACTATCCTTAGATATAGATAAGGGCATCTCTTTCCCTACAAGGGGAGGATGAGGGACATTCATCTCGAATAATAATTACATAAGATGATTTATATGACATGGAGAAGTCCTCATAAGCTCAAGGAATGGAATATGGGATGGGAGATTGGTGAGTTCTATGATGGGATCCCACTCATCATAACCCATAAGAAAATTTTTATTTATAGGTTCATAATGATTAAGAAGGTCCTCAGAAGGAAGACTTGATGTGCATTGAAATTAATGTTGGTAAGCAGTAGAAGTTTTATAACAAGGTCATATATTGTATTGTGATGATGAAGTAGCTGGTTCAAATTGATTTTGAGAATTGGTAGAAGAAGTGTTAGTATAATTTTGAGTATCATTAGTGTTATAATATGATAGAAGAGTGGTATAAATAGAAAAGGAAGTTTTATACAAGGGAGAATCAAAAATTGATTGTCAAAATTAATAAGTTCATCTTACCCAAACTCATTTAAATGAGTTGGAGAAGAATCTTGGATAACATGATATGTTTTAGATGAAGGAGGAGTGTAGATAGGTTGGGAATCGATAAAAGCAACCACCCTTCACATATTAGTCATGTTAACCACATTCTCTTTAGAAGTGGGTTCAATAAGACTTTCTACATTATTGGTGGAGGGGGTGGATTTGTCTCGATTATCTTGGATAGGTTGATGAATAGGAAGAGGGTCTTTGTAGATAACTAAATGAGAATTATCTTGATTTAAGGCTTGAGATTTATCATGTGATTTATAATCCTTGAAATCAATTACATAAGCTTTTTTGATGCTTTCGTATGATAGAATCATGTTTAAAATTAGGAACAAGAAGAAAGTCCATAGATAAATTATGAAGTTGTCTATAGTTATCATGAGAATGACACCAACTACTATGAAACCAGTAAAACTTGTTATGATCATACCAAGATTTCATATGATAGGTATGGTCAAGTTCTTGTTGAAGAGGCATAGGTAGATGCTTAAGCAATTTATCTAAGGATAGAGGTTTGTGAACATTAATGTTGTTTGGTAAAGATAAGTGAGGATTGGTATATTGTTGAGAAGGGAAAATTGGTTCTAACAAAGTGGTAGGAATGATATCTTGAACATTGTGAATAGTGTCATAAGAATTTGTAACACCATCATTGGTAAAACTGTGATTTTTTTCTTAAGATATGAATACCCATATAAGGTTTGGGTGGCTCAAATTAACATATAAATAAATCTTGACTTTTAGCTTGGTCAATAACCTCCTCCAATGTACATAGGAGATATAGTGTGGACCTAATATTGGAGTTTAGGAAAAAGGACATTGGTAAAGAGATGGAAAAGATTATCATCAGCCATGTTTTGTTCACAATTATTTGACAAAGTTTTCCACCTTTTAACAAAGGATTGATCAGTTTCATTTTTGAGTTATTTGTAATTTATGAAGTGGGCCAAATTGTTTTCAAGAAGATCACTAGTTTGGAATTATTGAACTAAAGAATTCATTAAATCCTCTAAACTAGTAATGGAATGAGTTTTAGGTTGGTTGTACCAATCCAAGGAATCACCTGTGAGATTTTTAGCTAAGAGTTTGGTAGTAGCAAATGTATTTAATTTGACCCAATCCTTATAAATATTTCTGATTTTTTTAAGATGAAGGGTGGGATTGGTTGATCCATTATAATAAATTGTAGGTGTTATAAATCCTATATCAATGTTATCAATTTGAGTAGTAAGAGGTTATTTTTGGAGATGATTAATGGTTTTGTTGACCAAATGAGGTTGAGGAATGAGATTTCCTTGAGAATTGCAAATAAGAGGAAGGGTAACATTATGGTTATGTGTGCCCCAAGCCATTGGTTGAGGATGAGACTGAAGATGAAGAAGGTGATTTTGCATTCTCATCATTTGATTTATGTTATGAACTTGAAAGTTATTCATTTGATTGAGTGCTTGTAACAATAGTTGATGGGTTTGATTAGCATTGTTAGAAGCACTAGAGTTGGTATTAGTGGCTTGGGTACCAATATTAGTGTTAATAGGAGCTTGAGAGGAATTATGAGAAGGTGAGGCACTAGTGAAAAAATTTGCTTGTGTAGCAAAACATGGACTAGTGAATGGTTGAGAAGAAAAAACACTAGTAGCATGATTACCTTGGGTAGAAAAAAAAAGCACTAGTGGAATAATTAAGGAAAGTGGGTCTTATGAGAGGCCTACTAGATGTAGAACCTACAATGTTAGTTGATATACTAGGCATGGAAGTGGAATAAGTTAGAGAATAAGAGGTCATGGTGTGAGAAGTGGTCATAATCAAAGGAAGAGGATGAGAATCAAAGAAAATGGTACCCACAAATCCAATTGAGAATGTAGGACTAGGCAAATGAGGGTCTTCAACTTAACCACTAATCATAAGATTTTAAATAGTAGAATGATATTTTCCTTGATGTTGAGTAAATTCAGAGACAAAGAAGAGCATTTTGAGGGTATACTCTAATTTGGGTTGTTCTTGTAATGAGAAAAGAGGATTACGTAATGAATAAGTATTAGGAGGGGTCCCATAGTTTATTGTGCGAGTGGCAATATGGACATTATTAGCATCTAAGAGAGGATCCCTATACTGTCTATGGGAGACCCTATAAGGGTTGTTAAAATTCATCATGTTTGTTAACTATAACTCATTATTATCATCAAGCATAAATTCCATGATGAAGGGAAGGAAAGAGAGATGTGAAAACAAGAAAATAGAAAATGATAAAAATAGTACAGGGTCGACTAGGTCGACCTAGCATAAAAATAGGGTCTACAAATAGTAGAGGCTTGATTGGGTTGATCTAGTATAGTGAATAAAGACTAATAAAAGAGAAAACAAGGTTTCCAAACTATATAGGATCAACTTGGTTGATCTAGTGTAGTGAATATAGGTTGGGAAAAGGGTATAAGGTCGACTGAGTCAACCCAGTACAATGGATAGAAAAAATTAAGAAGCCTAAAATAGATTATTAATATGAAACAAGATCAATTTTGCAAGAAATTTGAAAAGAAATAACTAAAAGGAAACAAATAGTCAATTGGATTAACACTGGCCAATCTAATTGAATCACACAACACAATACCTGTACCAATGTTGGCTAATGCAAGTTTTTACTATACAAAATACAATTGATAAAAGAGCAAGAAATCAACTTAGAAAGTAAATAGCTAACTATTTGATCAACCTAGATGTTTATTATATTATTAAGAAATGATTCTAAATGTGATAAGAAGTTGGATGTAAGTAAGGAACTAGAATGACGATCTAAGGATGGTTTCATGCAGTTTGGACTAAAATTGACTATAGTGGAAATGATACATATTTGGTATTGGGGCCTACCCCTTCACTTTACACACAAAAGTGATAAGGTGTCAGGTGCCTAGCAAAAATATACTATTAACCACACTTTATACTTGACCAGAGTATCAAGTCAACTTCCCCCTTGGTTATGAAATCCAAGTAGGTTGACATTGGGTAGACAAATGTTAAAATGATTGTTTAGATTTTGTGTTGTGTATACATAAAATAGAAAATGATGAAACTAAATGATTAATTTAAAACTACGTAATTAAACTATGTGATCTATTCTCAGCATGCAAGCAACAAGAAAAGAAAGTGTGAAGTAATTACTAGCATATAAGGTTAATTCCAACTTTGAAACAAGGTACAATGTTGATATAGTCAATAGTGTATGCAAAAAATATAGAACAGGGTCAACATGGTCAATCATATATTATAGAACCAAGGTTTGAAAATGACCAGGGTCGGTAGAGTTGACCTAATTATCCAAATAACACATAGAACATAGAACTGGGTTGATGGGATCAACCTAGTTGACTATGCAAGGGTAGTTTTAAAGATTTCAAAATGTAAAATAAAAGACAATAAATAAAGAGATAGAGATAGAAAGGAACCTTGGTGGATCAGAGATGTAGATAATAAAGAATACTGCTCAAGAACCTTGATATATGCTTGCAAATTCTACTAACTAGGTCAACTAGGTTGATGAAGCTTTGGAGAAACTTATTGCTGAGTGCTTGAAAATTTATAGGGTTGACTGGGTTGACCTAGTATTCTAGACTAGATGTCTAAAAAGCTAAAAACTTGTACTGGGTTGATGGGGATCTAATAGACCTAATTAAGGGATCACTTGTTAAAATACACCATACTAGGAAGGGTTTCAAAGCCTACAGTCTAACACAGTCATGTAATAACCCTAAAAGAGTCATAGGTTTAATGTTCACTCTATTCTAATAAATGAGAAAGTAAATCTAATCTAGTGCACACCAAAGCTTGAGGTACAAAGTGGAGGTTAGAAACAAAACAAAATTAAACTAAACATGCATAAAAGACATATACTCATGTCAATATATATGAAATCCTAATGCATGGGAGAGAATCACAACTACTTTATCTATCTACTCTTACAAATGAGAAATAAATATAGGAATACTTATCTTGAAGATAAACCCACCGAGTCTCAATCTCTCCCTTGGCTAAGGTGCTTCTCAAGAGATTGTTATGGTATGTAAGGATATCAAAGACAAATCAGCTCTAGGCTACACAACCTATCTATGCTTCCAAAAGACTTCTCTATAAGACAAGATCTATATCTCCAAAGAAAGTATCAAACCCTAAGCTTTATTCCTCAAGTAGAATGGTCAATAAGTAGATGTTAATTCACACTTATTATTATTCAATTCTATATTTACTAATGGTTGGAAGTGAATTTGTATATATAGGTGGATATTTTACTAAATCTTTCTGAATATGTTAACTATACAAGGTCGACCCAGTCGACCCTTTATGTTTTCAGGAGATAACTCACTAGGTCCTAAGATAGGTCAGCCAAAGGGCTAACAAAAATCCTAATGAAAAATACTTTAAATAGTATAGGGTCAACCCAGTCAACACTATACAGTAATCAAAGGCTAAAAACTATATAGGGTCGACCCAGTTGACCTAGTATAGTCAACTAGTGAAAGGGGGTCAAGGCAAGGAAAAAGAGGATAAAGCATGATAAATGACTAGAATGGGTACAACTGAGAAGTATAAGCTTAGGGTAAATGGTTTTATCAGTTAAATGTGTAGATGGAAAAAGGATAATAATCTTATGGAGCACCAATGGTCTACCCAACACTTTCTTGGTGTACCCCTTAAGCTATGCACTTAGAGAGATTGAGACTTGACGAGTTCTTGCAAGATACAAAGTGCTAGTAATCTATAAAAGTTTAAAAATATTATGTGTATATAGATACCCTTAAGCTTAACACCATGAGATGTCATATAAGTATTATGAAGCTAGGATTTCAAAAGAATTTTAATGGGGACATGACCAACAAAATAAGCTACATGAGTCTAAATTTATTAAAATAATTACATAATCAATCAAATTTAGGGTTGACTAAAATAACATCAAGAATATTTTTGGAGGTAATATCAATACCTTGTGGAAGATTTTTGGCACAAACTTCCACACTCACTTTAACACCATTATTCTTCATAGCTCTATTAGGAACATCTACAACAAATATTATAGGAATCATGGAGGAAGACATTTAAAATATGGCTAATCCACAAAATACATAACTCTATCAAAACATTACCAATTTCCTACTAAATAATTTAATGTGTCATATAAATTAATTTAACTTAAACTAAACTTCAAAATGCTATATATAACAATTTTGAAATATTTATTTTTTGGAGTATGTCCCAAAAATATGATAAATAACACAAATGTCACCAAGAAAACTAGGCACAAGAACTAAGTCATATGATTAATCAACAAAGTTGGCAGAGGTGGAAGATCATTTGGCTTGTTTCTCTATCCTTAACCACTACTAATGAGTGGATTCATGATATTATGTATTGAATGCCACCTATCATTGGTTTTATCTTATTAGCATCATTCTCTACGTCTTGTCTAGAGGAGAAAATGGCTAAAGAAAGCTAAAATTGCATTCCTTTTTATTTTTCCCTCAATCCATCAATGTTTATGAATGGAAACCTTCCACCATCATGACAGTTGTGATTCAACAAAGGACCCTATGAAAAAATTTAACCCTTGCTTTTGAATTATGCATACCAAAAGATCCAAAGCTACAATCTTGTGAAGGTGACCACCAATGAGAATAATCTGGAGGGACTCAACTAACTACAAATGTAGTAGTACCCAATGATTCAAAAAAATTAGGGGATATTCAACCTCCATCTAGACCTTCTCAACTTGTACTTGTATATGTAAAATTACATTATAGATCACTTGAAATTTATTAGTAATTAAAAAATAACCATAGAGAGATTTAAGTGATTAAACATTGCATTGTTCATTTTTCCCAATAAATAAAAATTAATTTCAAAATGAAAAAGGCATATTTCATTGTATTGTGGAAATGTCATGGTCAAATCACTAAAGAGCACCATTTTATATTGAAATAAATCCAAATAAATGGTTTAAAATGGATATTAATATCCCTCTAGGCTTTCTAAACATGCTTACAAAACCAAAAGAAATGTTTAAGAGACTTTGGGTGTTGGCAAGACAAACATAAAAGATTATCGACACCTAGGTGGTTAGTATGACTACCAATAAGTAAATCTTGGTAAGAGATACACTAAAATAAATGCACTTATTTGGTTTCAATAATTACTTTCAATACTTTATAAACCTTCATCTAGGTTCAATGTTTGCTTTCAATATTTTAGAAAACCTTCACCCCAAATCTTTGTATAACTTTTGAATTTTTAGCAAGTATTTCAAATATTTAATTGAATATGTTAAGGAGAGATTTTTTTTGGATTGAAAGTATACTTATATTAATAAAATAAAGAATGGTACAATACTAGTCATATGAAAAAATTGGTGGAAAAATTCACACCCTACAAGCAAAGTCAAACCGAGAAAAAAAACCTTGGGTAAAGATCAAATTAAGGGTCAATAATGACCACATAAAAAAAACACATAAAAATATTATAAATACGTAATAGTCAAAAAAGACACATAAAATTAAAAAAAATATAAGAAAATAATTATGCACCAACAATGAACTTAAAGGCTAGAAAAGATGGTGGAGAAAGCAGATCTAGTGGCTTGTCACCCCATCCCCCTTGATCAATATACTAGAAATTGAATGTCATTACCTAAATAAAATAATAGCACAATTGTAATATTATTTGTTTATTTTATTAATTATGTCAATGGAAGAAAGATAATTGTTATTAATTATATATTTAGTGACATGAATTAAACAACTAGATTAACAGATTGCTTTATGTTTATGGACTGTATTAAGCAATCTCCAGTTTGCATAATAGCTTGTCATGTTATAGGACAAACTAGACCATCCATAAATTCAAGCATATTCATAGGTTGTGTGGATATAAATCCTTAGTTGGAGTGGTAATAAACCTATCATGAAGTGTCTTTGAGAGTGCATAAAGAAGCAACAATTCCAGTTTGTAAATTGAGGGTTGCTTAGGATATACAAATGAAAAGACAACTAAAACTATGGCAATAGTTAGATATATAAATTAATTAATGCTACAAACATAGATAACCCATCTAATAGTAGTGTCCAATTTTGTGCATAACAAATTACTTAACACAGATGTCTTGTAAATTGGGTGCAAGAAAATTGTAGGGAGATGCCACTAAATGGACCGTTCACCACACTCCAAATGATGTGATATATACAGTGAGTGCAAATGCTAATAGAGCATATTCATGCTAACATAGAAATAATAATATTACCAATATGAAAATAATAATTTAGGTTCGAGCCCTAGCCATTGCCCTTTTCAATGCAAAGGAGATGTAAGCCTCCCAACCACCTAGTCAAAAAATCATCTCTAAAGCTAATTAAGAGGATGGAAAAACATGAATAGAGGTAACCCCTCACATAAAAATAATAAATAATTAAAACAGCCTATAATTTTTCTTTCTTTCTTTTTTTAAAGGATAATAGAGAAGGTAATGGGTATGTGTTCTTTCACAACTTCTCTCACCGTATATTTCAATGGTAAAGGGACAAGATGGAGGAAAATGTGTTCCATCCATCATTCCTATCTTTCAATGGTATAATAGAGAAGTTGAGGAGCATGCATTCCATCCTCCTTCCCTTATTGTGTCTCAACTATAAATAGAGAAGGTGAGTACCATTTTATTCACCCCCACTCCCTTACCACCTACCCTTTTTCAATAGTAAATAGATAAGATCAGGAGTATGTACTCAGCCCCTCATCCCCTGCACCTACCTTCCTAAATTTATTTTTTAAATAGATAAGATAAGAATGCTTGTCTTCCACATCTTATCATTGTCCTATGAACCCCTCTACTTGTCAACCCCCTCTTTCAATAGTAAATAGAGAAAGTGAGGAGCATGTGCTCTAGACCTTCCCTCCTCCCACTTACACTTTTAATAGTAAATATATAAGGTGAAGATCATGTTCCATGCCATGGCCTATCCTATTCCACCTTGTCATCCTTCCATTCTTTCAATGGTAAATATATAAGTTGAGGATCATGTTCTCCAGCCCCTTCCTCTCTTTCACTAGTAAATAGAGAATGTGTGGGGCATGAGCTCCACAGCCCACTCAATTTCAATTTGTATATACTAAATCTAAATATTTATAAAACATTAGTCTTGTACATTTGACAAATATCAATCAAGGCTATACCCTTTAGTTTTAACCTCCATGATGCTAAAAGGCTTGCAGTCACCATCTCATTATGCTGAAATGATTATCTCTTAGTTTGATCCATTTAATTTTGATAACTCAAGTCTATTGTACAACATAAAAAATTTAAAACATGATAGATATATTGCAGTATTAGTTTTAGATCCATACTTATTTTTTGCCCCTCTAGACACTACTAACCATAAAGGGACACTATCATTAGTAGTAGTGTCCAGATCCTTATCTAGTGTCTAGTTGTCAAATTTCATCCAAATTGCATATGATTTGAAACCTATGGGTCAACTTATTTATCTCATTGAACCCTATGGTGAGATATTTTAAAAAGGTGTGGTCTAAATACAAGTCTAAGCCTTCTAATTCCTCATCTAGCAAATACCAAGCAAACACTAACTAAAACTAAATTAATCAATTGTACAAGCACTCTATTATACCCTATTCATCCCTATTTTCATATTAATCATAAGATAAGAAATATTATAGGTATGAATAATTCAAAAATCATCCCATTAGAAATATTTGTAAAATTACAAGCCAGATCATGACATACATCATCATATAATATATTTCACCCTTGTGCACATAATTTACTACACATAGGGGATAAAATACATAAGTTTAAGGCCTTACTCAGAGTATTGATTATGTAGAAAACACCCAATGACAATGAGATCTTTGAGGTGCTTGACACATGAGCCCACTAACTGAGTTTTTATTAAACTCATTCTAAAGGTGAAGAAGGGTGAAGAGTTGGGGTTTGATCAATTAGAGAAGAGTGACATTCTATGTCCTATATCTAAATACATTAGCAAAAAGGAGACAAAACTTAACACAAAGCTGGTTTCATCAAGATCTAATTATTATTTTTACTAACACCTTCATCACATTTAGTCACTAACATCAATGGTAGTGTCTAAATCCGATGTAGTGTATGTGATCACATAAATGTAATTTCTATAATTTGATGAATGATCTAAAATACTAATCTTGTATATTTTACACTTGTTTCTAGTCTAGATCTGTCTATGTATAGTAAACCAACTAAGTACCTTTATTTTGTATTTATTTTGATATCTTTTAGTAGTTTTAATTTACTAATTTTATATCTTAGTTGTATAAATTAATAATGTTGTTTATCCTATTGGTTTGTAATAGATTAGTTTATCACCCTTGTGCTCTAACTATTGATATATTCCTAACCCTATATCCCCCCATATAAATGCTTTCTCTTTTTTTGGTTGCATCCAAAATTTTATCCTTCATTGAAATCCATATGAAGCCTCATCCTTTGGATATCTTGTTTAATGTTCCATATGACCAATGTATTGCATATGAGGATCTTATGGCATCTCATCATTCTGCTCAACTCTCCCCTTTATCTTAAAACTACGACAAAAAAAATTAGTGATGAAAATACAAGTGCTCAAACCTCTTGAATATGAATATGAGGAGACTACTTCTCCTAATTATTCTACATCTAATGATGAAAGGCCTAAAATTTTATATATTATACACATTGTTAGTTCATCACATAAAGATGATACAATAGATATGCAACGAGTTAGCATTCATTATGTTGAAAATAACAATCTTCCATGCATAAATTCTCAAGATGAACCAAAAATTGAATGGTTTTCTTCTCTTTCTAATGATGAAAATTCTAAAAAGGATGAATGTGTGCCTTCCAAAATATTGATAATGTTGACAATCTTGTTCCTTATTTAGATCACTCAAATGAAAATCGTGAAAGTACTTCTCTTTGTTGATACTTTAATGATCAATTTGCATTTACTATTTCTTCCCCTATCTTTCTTGGTTGGAAAGATGAAAATTAAAATGCAAGTTCCCAAAAATCTCTCATTGAAAATGCTTTGTTGGAAGATAAGTCTAAATTGTTAAAGATATTTTATAAAACTCTTTTTAAAATTTCATAATGTAATACAAATAAAATCAAAATTCCATTACGTGACAAAAATAACAATGTTGGATCACATGTTTCTTTCTCATACGATCATGATATACCTAAATTAGAAAGTAACATTGTATTCTCTCTACTTCCTTTATTTGAACTAAAAAATGAAAGTGAAACATGAATTTTTACATTTTCTAATGTTTCAAAAAAAGTATAAGATGTTCTCCTTTCTCCCTCCTTCACATTTTATACTCAAAAACATGTTTCAAATGTAGATAAATAAAATGAAACCTTCTACCTATATTTCATGTTATACTTGCATTAACCTTCATGATATCCAACATGATATAGTTACTTCTTTAACAACAAATGTTCCTTTACCTAATATTTCTAATCTACATGATGTTTTTATCTTTGAATTCAAGGATTATTGTAAAGAGCCTCTTACTCCCATGTTTAACATGGATGCTAAATTACAACCTATATGCACCTTTTCACCCTTTTTACCCATTCCTCCTAGTGATGTTCTATCCATGATGACTACCATATGATACCTTCAGCATTAAATGCATATTCATAAGTTTCAAGTATCTTCTCATGAAGCTACCTTTAATTATAATATCTTAGAGGATCAACCCCTTACACAAGATGTTTTTTGTCATCCATATCCTTCCAATTTTTTCATTCCTATGTTTTCTTCCTTTTATGGTCAAGGAGATATTGATAGTCATTTAAAACAATATATACACTCCTTCAACCATTGGGATAAATATAGACGCATGTTATTTAAATTTTTCCATACATATTTAACTTATGAAGCCTTAGATTGGTTCTATATACTTCCAAATGGTTCTTTGTCAACCTTTAAAAAACTTGAATATTTATTATTATCAAATTTCAATAAGCATAAGTTACCAAAGCTACCATTGGATCATCTAAAAGCCTTAACTAAAAATGAGGATGAATTTATTCAATACTATGCTATTATATTTAAGGTTGACTTATATTCCTTGAACTATACTCCCTCAAATTTAGAAGTACAATTCATATTTATTAGGGGTCTTCTTTCTCCACTTCACAAAAGAGAATTTCATAAGCCCTTTACTTATTGTAATACTTTGTATTGGGATGTGCATAAATATGCACATGACTTAATAAATACCAATACTAAATCACCTACTACTTCATCTAAAGGAAAATATGTTACAAAAAAAACTATAGAACAGAGCAAAAAACCAAGAAGGGTTATGAGATGCCTCAAAAACCTCCTTCCAAAATAGTAGTACATACTAAGGAACAAGAAATAATTTTTTTACATAAAGGAAATGAATCTACATACAGAAAACCTCCTACCATTAAAACCTATACCTCTACTAAGAAGAAACCACTTCAATTCAATCAGTGAAAGGATACATCACATGATATATTATATAACTATTGGATAAACGGTTTCTTATCCTTCCTCAAAATTAGTAGCATGCACCACATAGATTTGAAAAGGTGAAAGGACAACCCTTTTACACAAACCATGGTATTAATGGGCATCATGATAATGATTATTTCACATTAAAATAAAAGATTTCACAACTTACATATTGAGGGATAATTAATTTAGAAAAAGATATATCAAGGTCCCTTTCACCTACTTCTTCTATAGGTTATTATAAAAGTGTTGAGACATACCATTTCACTCCTTTTTAGGAATTTGTAGTCCATCAATCTTCATAAAATTCAACCACTAAAATAAGTACTTCTTTTAGTGTACCTTTTACTACAACCAATCTTTCTCACATTGATCATACCAAAGAATAATTGGTCGATCAATTTATCATTAGAGGAACATGTGGAGAAGGGATTGATTTAAATTTGATATAACTTACTCTCATATCTACACAAAAAAATTAGGTACCAAAATCAACATGGAAAAATATACACCAGACAAATATACTTAATACTACTACATATACACTTGATAATATTATAGATGTTGTCCCCCAAAAATATCATCTATTTTTGGCACAACATTTGAACTATTTTGGTTCTACAGACCAAAATTATCTCTTCCCTTTCCAAAATTTGTCTTGGGAATTCAAATTCCTCTTTTTTCAAGCTTTTCAAAAATCTAAAGACTCTTTCAAGGTTAGAGAAAACTACAGACTTGGTTTCTACAGACTCTACAAATAGGCTCATTTCTACAAGTTCAATAGGCTTCACAGCTTCTGCAGGTGGGTTCAATCAAAAGAATCGATTTCTAACAATTAGTCATTTTCAAAATTGGTTCATCACCTTGGTTCAAACAAAAATCTCCATCAGCAAGCATCAGCAACAGGTTCAACGTTTGGTTCATCCTTTGGTTCAACGTCAAATGGTTCAAAGGCAGGTTCAATCAAGCGGTTCAACACTTTGTTTCAACATTTGGTTCATCTGCTTTGTTTCAATGCTTTGATTCATTCTTTGGTTCAATCAAATGGTTTGTCAGTTGGTTCAAGCCTTTGTTTGAACCGTTGAACCAAAACTTGGTTCAACATCTTGGTTCAACAAAAAGGTTCAAAGCCTTGGTTAAATGGAACGGTTCAATAGTTGGTTCATCGCCAAAGTTCAAAGGGGTGGTTTAATGCAAAAGGAAAAAGTCTCCTGAAGGACAAGTGTCCTTGCAGAGGACACTTGATCAATGAAAGTACCCTTTGAAAGGGTCATTTGCAAAGGCAATTCTTTCAGAATTAAAAAAGACTAAGAATTGTCCACAGGGAAAAGCCTGGGGAAATTTACGAAGGGCCATCAAAGGACCCCGAAGGGCAGGTGCCCTTGCAGGGGACTCTTAGCTACCAACTTAAAGGGCACTTCTTGAAGCTGAAGGGTCACCTTCCCTTTGGGAAGGATGTAAAATAAGAAGCCTGAAGGCCATTCAGGGATCTTTTCAAAGCCATGGCCTGAAACGGTAGGTTCAATCCAGAAAAGTGCCAAATAGAAAAGCCAAAAGAGGACAAAGGAATTATGCACCTGAAAACATCAAATTCAACACAGTGAATTAGTCATTGATCCTTTAAACATACAAACCAGAATACATTCATAGATTTCAAGGCCAAGACCAGTAGAAAATGGGGAAGGAACAAAACAACAAACTAAATCTAGGACCCAATTTAATTAACCAGAATAGGAGGAATGATGAAGATAAGATCATATCGCTAGGTGGACATTGAAAGTTACAAACTTTCAATAAGCATGACTTGTTTCCTTGCATTGATAAAATCAAATGGGTAAAATGCCCCTAAGTTCTAGCGTGTCTTCTTAACAAATTCCAATGCAAAATGATGTATTACTGTTCTCGAGTCCTTCTTGAAGAGGCTATATAAGGGACTCTCTTCTATTGTAATATGGATCTCTTTTTTGACAATAAGAACGAAACTCTGCCCAAATTGTAAGGCATTACTGAGACTTTGAGCTCAGATTGCCGATCATATTTTGTTACTGGAATAAGAAAGCAAGTGGTTTTTCAGACTTTGTGCTATAATATCTTTGTTAGTGAGGAATTTGTTCTTATGTCTTTTTCTTCAATATATCTTCTGTTCCTTTAATTCAACAAGCAAAATTAGTGACAACAGTCAAGAAGGTGTCCTAAAGAGTCAACTGTGGAGAGACTTTGTGCCCCCATAATTGCCTTTAGTGTGTTTTCTTTTCATTTCTGTGTAAAGGACCTTGAGGTAACTTTGTGCCCTCATTGTCCTTTGTATCTTACTCTTGAGCAATACAAGTGAAGACTTTGTGTTGCATCTCAATTTGCTGGTTATTACATCCTTTGTTACATTTTGCTATTACTACCAGGAGTATTCTTGTGGTTTGATAAATAGTACTTCTAAAAGAAGAGGAGTCCTATCTATCATTTCCCTTGAGTTTTTCCTTTGATCCGCATGCATCATCTCTAAAAAAAGAGAGATGGATGGTTTGTCCTACCCATGAGTATTATTTTCTATCTATATATATATATATAGCATACCTACAGGGAACCTCCCCTTGATGAGAGGAGAGATAAGTGTCTTTCTGATGTGGTAAAACTACACATTTGGATGACTAATCTTCTTACTTTGGCTGATCAGACCTATTTTTTTATCATTATGTTGATCGACAAAATATTCAACCAAGAGTTTTTGGCAACTCCGCTAGGGATATACATAATATTGTGCAATTTGGAACCTCAAGTTTCAGATTGAAACATCACCTATAGAACCCATTATCATTATAACCTTATCCATTACAGACTCTGACGACTCCATTTCATGTCTTACCCATTATCCATTTATAGCCTTACCATTTTCATCCATCTCTATTATATTATCCGGTCTGTAAAACCAAAGCTACTGGGAAAGAAAGCGTAGTTTGAAGCCTCAAGATTTAAGCTGAAGCAAGGCCAGTTTCTTATCCATTTTTGTCCTATAATTTGGCAACTCCACATAGATGTGTTATCCCTATTGTTCATAATCTGATCATGGTATTTTGAGGCCCCTAGGGTAACTCATTTGACCCACTTAATCTAACTCCACCCCTACATGAGCTACCACTTAGTTCAAGGAAGAATTTCCCCAAATTCTTTGGCGATGGAAGAGTCCACCTTGATGAACACATTACATCGTTCACCATAGCCTATTGTGTGATAGGGGTGGAATTTGAAGATGTGGCAGTGAGGCTTTTTGTGGAGACCCTACAAGGTGCTGTTATAGATTGGTTCTACCATCTGCAAGTTGGATCAATGACTGAATGGGATACACTCAAAGCTAAGTTTGAAGCCAGGTTCAAGCCTACAGAAGATGTGCATGCCTTTCTATCCTAGCTCACTCAGATGAAGAAATAGCCCCATGAACCTATGAGGGACTTCATTGCCAGATTCAACAAGCTGAGGCACAGGATTCCCATGGTTGCCTAGCTAACACCTCAGAATCTCATGTGCTTCTTCATCAACTCACAGCTGCCTGAAGTGAGTTTTCTGTTGAGACAGGCTAGACACATAGACCTTGAAGCTACTCAAGAATTGGCTACTGAGCTAGAAGATGACCTTATCTTGGCAGGAAAGATAAGGAGAGATCCTAACAAAAATAGAGCTTCATCATCTTCTGAATATTCATTTATAAGCACCACTGATCCAATGGTGCAAAAGCTGGCAAATGAATTGCTAGCCTTGAAAAGGCAGATGGCACAAAGTATATTTTCTACTCCTCTATATAAAGATATACCAAGAAGGACATTTCCTATTCAGCCATATCAAGGCAACACTGCCAGAAGTCAAGGGCAACCAAATCATCTTCTTCATCCACAGAGGAATCTTGCCCTTGAAGCACCTCCAACAAACTCGGTAGTTGGATATGTGGAAACAAAGCATGTTTCCTATTTCCAACCTGAGTTAGAGCAAGAAAATGGTGTTGATCTCTTCAGGGAGGATCTCGAAGAATCAACTGGTGACTCCCACATTGGTTTCCTGAATTACTAGGATGAACCCAGAAGTGAAGGTGAAGTAGGCAAAGGATCATACGCATTATTCACCCAGTCCCAAAATCAGTCAGCCTAGCAGGCTGACAAAGAGAAGACAAAGGAGCAACCCCAACCAGCAATTTTAATTACTGAGCAGAGAACACCTCTTCCTTTTCAATCAAAGGACTCAGCGATTACCAAAGAAGTAAGTACATCAAACATCTCTGTACCTTCTACTTCATATTCACAAACCAGTCCTCCCCCTCCCAAAAATCAAAAGGATGAACTCCCATCCTCTCTTCCAAATCCATTCCAGTCATTTGACATGATTGATCATGTCAAGGAATCCAAAATTCAAATGACTGAGTTTAAATCCCTGTAAGTCAATCCTGAGCAATTGGACATTGATGGAGAACCAGAGTGGACCTGTCTGAGACAAAATACGTGGTCACCCAAACATCAGCCCCTATAGTACAAATTTTGTCTAAGTCTTCAGGTAAGGGTAATAATTTCTTTACCATAGAGGATGTTCATGTTTCTATAGATGAAAGTCTTGTAGCTGACAATCTAGGAATTGATCCAAACAAGACTTCAGGAGAATTGGTAGGATGTAGTATAAACAAAGAAGGATCTTCCATCTCTAATCAAGAGAAATCTGATAGGAGATCAGCTTCTGATGATGACAACAATTCTTCCACCAATGATTGAAGTTGGAACTGTGTTGATATCTCCTCAAGGAGATATTCTTCCTTCATGTAATTTGCAAGTTAGCAACACCAACAACACAGCTGGATGTGAGTCTCTATTGCTTAAATTGAAGATTTCTCAAGATGAAGAAGTCAACCTCCTTCACATCAAAGGAGATGTTAATTTGATACTTTGTCAGGAGTTTGATATGGACAATCCAATCATATGCTGGATTGAACTAGAAGAACAACTAATTATGGTAATGGACCATGCTGCTGCAAATCAAAATCAAGCAAAAGAACCCTTCGCAGGGAGAGCAAGGAGTTATGGTTTTTAGTTTGAAGACCATGTCTTACCACAGAGCAAAAAGAATGAAAGACCAAGAGGAAGATGTAGAAAATTGGTTTCCTGGTGGAGAGCTCCATTCGCCTGTCACCGTTTCTAGGGACAAAATGTCTTCTTTCTAGTTTACCAAGATGGTGCACTATTTTCACTATCTCTCAAGAAGTAGCATCTGAAATACTTCAATTCTTGAAGTATCAGTTCATTACATATATATATATGTATATTTGTATAGTTTTTAATTCTATTTTGTTTTGTTTGTTTCTATTTTTGATGCCTTCAATTTTTGGGTAGCATGACTCCGTAACCCAATGGCATACTTGAAGACACTAGAGATTCTGGATTCTACTCCTTTCAATTCTTTTTGCAATTGATAGAAGTTCCCCAACTAGAGCCAGCTACTGTCCCCCAAAAATATCAGCTATTTTTGGGACAACATTTGAACTATTTTGGTTCTACAGACCCAAATTATCTCTTCCCTTTCCAAAATTTGTCTTGAGCATTCAAATTCCTCATTTTTCAAGCTTTTCAAAAATCTACAGACTCTTTCAAGGTTAGACAAAAACTACGAACTTGGTTTCTATAGACTCTACAAATAGGTTCATTTCTACAAGTTCAACAGGCTTCACAGCTTCTGAAGGTGGGTTCAATCAAAAGAATTAGTTTCTAACAATTGGTAATTTTTAGAATTGGTTCATCACCTTAGTTCAAATAGAAATCTCCATCAGCAAGCATCAGTAGCAGGTTCAATTTTTGGTTCATCCTTTGGTTCAACATCAAATGGTTTAAAGGCAGGTTTAATCAAGCATTTCAATGCTTTGTTTCAACATTTGGTTCATCCGCTTTGTTTCAACTCTTTGATTCATTATTTGGTTCAATTAAACAGTTCATTAGTCAGTTTAAGGCTTTGTTTGAATCGTTGAACCAAAACTTGGTTCAACGTCTTGGTTCAACGAAAAGGTTCAAAGCCTTGGTTCAATGGAATGGTTCAACACTTGGTTCATCGCCAAAGTTCAAAGGGGCAGTTCAATGCAAAAGGAAAATGTCTCCCAAAGGACAAGTGTCCTTGTGGAGGACACTTAATCAATGAAAGTACCCTTTGGAAGGGTCGTTTGCAAAGGTAATTCTTTCGAAATTCAAAAAGACTAAGAATTGTCTGCAGGGAAAAGCCTGGGGAAAAGCCCGGGGAAATTTATGAAGGGCCACTGAAGGACCCCGAAGGGCAGGTGCCCTTGCAGGGGACTCTCGGCTGCCAACTTAAAGGGCACTTCCTAAAGCTGAAGGGTCACCTTCCCTTTGGGAAGGATGTAAAACAAGAAGCCTGAAGGCCATTCAGGGATCTTTTCAAAGCCATGGCCCGAAAGGGTAAGTTCAATCTAGAAAAGTGCCAAACAAAAAATCCAAAAGAGGACAAAGGAATGATGTGCCCAAAAATGTCAAATTCAACACAGTGAATTAGCCATTGATCATTTAAACATATAGACAAGAATACATTCACAAATTTCATGGCCAAGACCAGCAAAAAGTAGGAAAGGAACAGAACAACAAACTAAATCCAGGACCCAATTCAATTAACTAGAAAAGGAGGAACGATGAAGATAAAATTAGATTGCCATGTGGACATTGAAAGTTGCAAACTTTCAATAAGCGTGACTTGTTTCCCTGCATAGATAAAATCAAATGGGTAAAATGCCCCTAAGTTCCAGCATGTCTTCTTAATAGATTCCAATGCAAAATGATGTATTACTGTTCTTGAGTCCTTCTTGAAGAGGCTATATAAGGGACTATCTTCCATTGTAATATGGATCTCTTTTTTGACAATGAGAATGAAACTCTGCCCAAATTGTAAGGCATTACTAAGACTTTGAGCTTAGATTGCTGATCATATTTTATCACTGGAATAAGAAAGCAAGTGGTTTTTTAGACTTTGTGCTATAATATCTTTGTTAGTGAGGAAATTGTTCTTATGTCTTTTTCTTCAATATATCTTTTGTTCCTTTAATTCAACAAGCAAAATTAGTGACAAAATTCAAGAAGGTGTCTTAAAGAGTCAACTATGGAGAGACTTTGTGCCCCCATAATTGCCTTTAGTGTGTTTTCTTTTCATTTCTATGTAAAGGACCTTGAGGCAACTTTGTGCCCTCATTCTCCTTCGTATCTTACTCTTGAGCAATCTAGGTGAAGACTTTGTGCTGCATCTTGATTTGCTAGTTATTACATCCTTTGTTACATTTTGTTGTTACTACAAGGAGTATTCTTGTGGTTTCCTAAATAGTACTTCTAAAAGAAGAGGAGTCATGTCTGTCATTTCCCTTGAATTTTTCCTTTGATCCGCACGCATCATCTTTGAAAAAAGAGAGATGGATGGTTTGTCCTATCCATGAGTATTATTTTCTATATATATATATATATATATATATATATATATATATATATATATATATATATATATATATATATATATATATATATATATATATATATATATATATAGCATACCTACAGGGAATCTCCCCTTGATGAGAGGAGAGATCAGTGTCTTTCTGATGTGGTAAAACTACACATTTGGATGACTAATCTTCCTACTTTGGCTGATCAGACCTATTTTTTTTATCAGTACGTTGATTGACAAAATATTAAACCAATAATTTTTGATGACTCCACTGGGGATATACATAATATTGTGCAATTTGGAACCTCAACTTTCAGATTGAAACATCGCCTATATAACCCATTATCATTATAACCTTATCCATTACAGACTCTAGTGACTCCATTTCATGTCTTACCCATTATCCATTTATATCCTTACCATTTCATCCATCTCCATTTTCATCCATCTCTATTATATTATCTGGTCTGCAAAACCAGAGCTGCTGGGAAAGAAAGCACAGTTTGAAGCCTCAAGCTTTAAGCTGAAGCAATGCCAGTTTCTTTTCCATTTTTGTCCTGTAATTTGGCAACTCCACTCAGATGTGTTATCCCTATTGTTCATAATTTGATCATGGCAGTTTGAGGCCCCTGTGGTAACTCATTTGGCCCACTTAATCTAACTCCACCCCTGCATGAGCTACCACTTAGTTCAAAGAAAAATTTCCCCAAATTCTTTGGTGATGGAAGACTCCACCCTGATGAACACATTGTAGCCTTCACCATAGCCTGTGGTGTGATAGGGGTGGAATTTGAAGAAGTGGCAGTCAAGATTTTTGTGGAGACCCTATAAGGTGCTGTTGTAAATTGGTTCTACCATCTGCAAGCTGGATCAGTGACTGACTGGGATACACTCAAAGCTAAGTTTAAAGCCAAGTTCAAGCCTACTGAAGATGCACATGCCTTGCTAGCCCATCTCACTCAGATGAAGAAAGAGCCCCATGAACCTATGAGGGACTTCATTGCCATATTCAACAAACTGAGGAAAAGGATTCCCATGGTCACCCAGCTGACACCTCAAAATCTCATGTGTTTCTTCATCAACTCACAGCTGCATGAAGTGAATTTTTTGTTGAGATGGGCTAGACACATAGACCTTGAGGCTACTCAAGTCTTGGCTACTAAGCTAGAAGATAACCTTATCTTGGCAGGAAAGATAAGGAGAGATCCTAATAGAAATAGAGCTTCATCATCTTTAGAATATTCATCTATAAGCACCACTGATCCAATGGTGCAAAAGCTGGAAAATGAATTGCTAGCCTTAAAAAGGTAAATGGCACAAAGTATGTTTTCTGCTCCTCTATATAAAGATATACCAAGGAGGACATTCCCTAATCAGCCATATCAAGGCAACGCTGCTAGAAGTCAAGGGCATCCAAATCATCTTCTTCATCTATAGAGGAATCCTGCCCTTGAAGCACCTCCGACAAACTCGGTAGTTGGATGTCTAGAAATAGAGCATGTTTCTTATTTTCAACCTAAGTTAGAGTAAGAAAATGGCATTGATCTCTTTAGGGAGGATCCAGAAGAATCAGCTGGTGACTCCCACATTGGTTTCCTAAATTACCAGGATGAACCTAGAAGTGAAGGTGAAGTAGTCAAAGGATCATACGTAGTATTCACCCAGTCCCAGAATCAGTCAGCCCAACAAGCTGACAAAGAGAAGATAGAGGAGTGGCCCCAACCAGCAATTTCAATTACTAAGCAGAGAACCCCTCTTCCATTTCAATCAAAGGACCCGGTGATTACCAAAGAAGTAAGTACATCAAGCATCTCTGTACCTTCTACTTTAGCTTTGCAAACCAATCCTCCCCCTCCCAAAAATCAAAAGGATGAACTCCCATCCTCTCTTCCAAATCCATTCCAGTCATTTGGCATGATTGATCATGTCAAGGAATCCAAAATTCAAATGATTGAGTTTGAATCACTACAAGTCAAACCTTTAACAATTAGACATTGATGGAAAACCAAATGCGAACCTGTCTGAGACAAAATACGTGGTCACCCAAACATCAACCCCTGCAACACAAATTTTGTTGGAGTCTTCAGGTAGGGGTAATTATTTCTTTACCACAGAGGATGTTCATGTTTTTACAGATGAAATTCTTGTAGTTGACAATCCAGGAATTGATCCAAACAAGACTTCATGAGAATTGGTAGGATGCAGTATAAACAAGGAAGGATATTCCATCTCTAATGAAGAGAAATTTGATAGGAGATCAACTTCTGATGATGACAGCAATTCTTCCACCAATGATGAAGTTGGAATTGTTTTGATATCTCCTCAAGGAGATATTCTTCCTTCATGTAATTTGCAAGTTAGCAACACCAACAACACAGCTGGATGTGAATCTTTGTTGATTAAATTGAAGATTGCTCAAGATGAAGAAGTCAACCTCCTTCACATCAAAGGAGATGTTAATCTGATAGTTTGTCAAGAGTTTGATATGGACAATCCAATCATATGCTGGACTAAACCAGAAGAACAACAAATTATGGTAATGGACCATGCTACTATAAATCAAAATTAGGCAAAGGAACCCTTTACAGGGAGAGCAAGGAGTTATGGTTTTCAATTTGAACACCACATCTTGCCATAGAGCAAAAAGAAGGAAAGACCAAGAGGAAGACACAGAAAATTGGTTTTCTGGTGGAGAGCTCCATTCACCTGTCATCGTTTCTAGGGACAAAATATCTTCTTGTTGGTTTACCAAGATGGTGCACTATTTTCACTGTCTCTCAAGAAGCAGCATCTGAAATACTTCATTTCTTGAAGTATCAGATCATTGCATATGTATATACGTATATTTGTACATTTTTTAATTCTATTTTATTTTATTTGTTTCCATTTTTGGGTAGAATGACTCCATAACCTAATGGCATAATTGAAGACACTGGAGATTCTGGATTCTACTCCTTTCAATTCTTTTTGCAATTGACAAAAGTTTCCCAACTGGAGCCAGCTGTTGTCCCCCAAAAATATCAGCTATTTTTGGGACAACATTTGAACTATTTTGGTTCTACAGACCAAAACTATCTCTTCCCTTTCCAAAATTTTTCTTGGGCATTCAAATTCCTCTTTTTTCAAGATTTTCAAAAATCTAAAGACTCTTTCAAGGTTAGAGAAAACTACGAACTTGGTTTCTACAGACTCTACAAATAGGCTCATTTCTACAAGTTCAACAGGCTTCACAGCTTCTACAGGTGGGTTCAATCAAAAGAATCAGTTTCTAACAATTGGTCATTTTCAGAATTGGTTCATTGCCTTGGTTCAAATAGAAATCTCCATCGGCAAGCATCACCAGCAGGTTCAACGTTTGGTTCATCCTTTGGTTCAACATCAAATGGTTCAAAGGTGGGTTCAATCAAGCAGTTCAATGCTTTATTTCAACATTTGGTTCATCCACTTTGTTTCAATGCTTTGATTCATTCTTTGGTTCAATCAAATGGTTCATTAGTCGGTTCAAGGCTTTGTTTGAACCGTTGAACCAAAACTTGGTTCAACAAAAAGTGTCATGTCCCCTTTTCAGTTGACATCTTCAGAGTTGATGGTTAGCCTATTATGTGGCCCTCATAGGCTGATAGGATGGATAGAGGGTCTTGATGGAGCTTGGCTTGGCTTCGATTAGCGAAATTTTACCAGTTGGCTTTCGTTTGGGCTCTTTCAGACATGTATTGAGGGAGATATCAATATTTGATTGATTTAATTAAATATTAATTATTTAGCATATTTTAATTATGAAACCCTAATTCTCAATTATGAAACCCTAATTAGGGCAAGCACACTTTTTAGAAGATATAAGGGTTTCTTATTGGAGAGAGGCCATATGATTATGATTATTGATTATTGATATTGAAGAATTTTGCTAAGTTTTTTACTAAGAAGGAGCCAAGGGTTTCCAATATTCCAGTTGCATTAGAGAACATCCACTCTTTAGTGTGTGTAATTCAGAGGTTGTGAGAGATCAGCTGATCTATTGCCAATTTGAGAGATAACTTCATATAAAAGCTATCACAGAGGTTTACAAGTATTTATTTCATTAGTTTTTGATTTAGAAAATTATATAGATAGAGATCTTTAGATTAGGTGTTCAGCATTTAGGCCACACTAGATTTTATTTGCTCCTATACAGAATCCGTATAGATCTATGCAAATCTGTACCATTCTGCCGCAGGCCAAATAGCACCACAGGGGACTCAGAGACCGACATCGACAGCCCAGTGACTGACATCAGCCAACTTCATACCGACGTTGGCAGTATATCAACCGATGGTGGCATAATAACTGACGTCAGTGACTGTGTTTTTGACACAACAACTTGAGTCACACAGATCTAGGGTGTTTTTCAGATTGTTGGAAGATAATCAGGTTTTTAAGACTATATTTTAATATTCTTTATTTGCATGATAGAGGACTTTAATTGTAATCATCTAGATGAGTAATAAGATCTTTGATTTGACAGTTGAGAGATTATATTGTGGTTTATTTATTTATCTAGAATTATTCTACAAAACTTGCAATTTTTCTTATTACATGCATAAAACACCCAAAAAATTAGAATACACAGAAAAACAATTCAAAATATCCAGTTTCAGAATTCAAGGGAAATAGGGGATATTACAAAAAGGTTCAAAGCCTTGGTTCAATGGAATGGTTTAAGAGTTGGTTCATCGCCAAAGTTCAAAGGGGTAGTTCAATGTAAAAGGAAAAAGTCTCCCGAAGGACAAGTGTCCTTGCGGAGGACACTTGATCAATGAAAGTACCCTTCGGAAGGGTCATTTGCAAAGGTAATTCTTTCAAAATTCAAAAAGACTAAGAATTGTTCGTAGGGAAAAGCCTAGGGGAATTTACGAAGGGCCACCAAAGGACCCCAAAGGGTAGGTTCCCTTGCGGGGGACTTTCAGCTACCAACTTAAAGGGCACTTCCTGAAGCCGAAGGGTCACCTTCCCTTCAGGGAGGATGCAAAACAAGAATCCCGAAGGCCATTCAGGGATCTTTTCAAAGCTATGGCCCGAAAGGGCAAGTTTAATGGAGAAAAGTGCCAAATAGAAAAGCTGAAAGACGACAAAAGAATGGCACACCCGAAAATGTCAAATTCGACACAGTGAATTAGCTATTGATCCTTTGAACATATAGACCAGAATACATTCACAGATTTCAAGGCCAAGACCAACAGAAAGCGGGGAAGGAACAGAACAACAAACTAAATCTAGGACCTGATTCAATTAACCAAAAAAGGAGAAATGATGAAGATAAGATCAGATCTCCAGGTGGACATTGAAAGTTGCAAACTTTCAATAAGCGTGACTTGTTTCCCTACATTGATAAAATCAAATGGGTAAAATGCCCCTAAGTTCTAGCATGTCTTCTTAACAGATTCCAACACAAAATGATGTATTACTGTTCCTGAGTCCTTCTTGAAGAGGCTATATAAGGGACTCTCTTCTATTGTAATATGGATCTCTTTTATGACAATGAGAATGAAACTCTGCCCAAATTGTAAGGCATTACTGAGACTTTGAGCTTAGATTGCCGATCATATTTTGTTATTGGAATAAGAAAGAAAGTGGTGTTTTAGACTTTGTGCTATAATATCTTTGTTATTGAGGAAATTATTCTTATGTCTTTTTCTTCAATATAGCTTTTGTTCCTTTAATTCAACATGTAGAATTAGTGACAACAATCAAGAAGGTGACCTAAAGAGTCAACTATAGAGAGACTTTGTGCCCCCATAATTGCCTTTAGTGTGTTTTCTTTTCATTTTTGTGTAAAGGACCTTGAGGCAACTTTGTGCCCTTATTGTCCTTCATATCTTACTCTTGAGCAATCCAGGTGAAGACTTTGTGTTGCATCTCTATTTGTTGGTTATTACATCCTTTGTTACATTTTGTTGTTACTACCAGGAGTATTCTTGTGGTTTGCTAAATAGTTCTTCTGAAAGAAGAGGAGTCCTGTTTGTCATTTCCCTTGGGTTTTTCCTTTGATCTGCACGCATCATCTCTGAAAAAAGAGAGATGGATGGTTTGTCCTACCCATGAGTATTATTTTTTGTTTGTTTGTATATATATATATATATATATATATATAGATATATATATATATATAGATATATATATATATATAGAGAGAGAGAGAGATCAGTGTCTTTCTGATGTGGTAAAACTACACATTTGGATGACTAATCTTCCTACTTTGGCTGATCAGACCTATTTTGTTTATCAATATGCTGATCGACAAAATATTCAACCAATAATAGATACACTTCATACTTCTACGGATACACTAGTTTTAGCGTTAGAGTCAATATCAAGAAAATAACTATGTTATTAGAGGTACTTGATATTTCATTAGAACATGCTAATATGAGGATAGGTTGTGTGATAAAGTGCATAAATCATAGACTAATTTAAGTAGGTCATGGGAAATAAGACCAAACAGAACATTAGTATTCATTTTATCTTGTGAATTCATACACATTATATACCTAATAGGAATTATAATTATAGATAGAGAAATTAAATAAAATATAATGGAATGGAACCTTGATTATTCAAAAGACTGTGCATGTAATGAACAAAATAAGGAAAACGTACAGGTAACCATAACCAAATCTCTGTATTGATCTCTTAAAATTGTGGAAATCTTTCTTCTTACAATCTAGCCTTCAACTCTTCAAATTTTAATCAAACTTGGTGCCAAGAGAACACTCTTCATCTTTCATCTTTTTAAAACTTTCATAATGAGATACAAGACAAAGTAGAATATACAAAAAATAATATGAGTGTGTTTCACACATGTGGAACATACAAATAATATGTGATTTTATAGACATATTGTCCTACCAATAAATTACCACATGGTCATTATAATTGATCATTTTTATTCCCAACTAGATTTCATTGTGTACGGTGATTACCTCAGTTATCACTAAATATAGCTAAATTACTAACTATAAATACTTCACCACATGATAAAATATAATATTTAAAACATATTACATGAATAAAAGTAAATTATTTGAAGCAATACACATAAAATATGTGCATTAACTTCTATAGTGTATGTATGTATTAAATGCATTCATGTCAATAGGTTAAACATGGTTTTTGAAATTCCATATGAATATCCACTAGAGCAAGAGAATTTTATTTTGAAATGGCTAATTATAAAATATACTTAGGGTAATCACTTGTGAAAGGGTAAAAATTATGCAATTGCATTTCCTAGGTAACCCGAACTTGAGAGGCATTTTCACTAGAGATATATAGCGGATTCCATGGAAGACTCATCTACTTTACATAGCATACTCATATACCTAGACCAACTAAATATGTTCCAATTAAAACTACTCCAAATAAACCACATATCACTCAATGATGGGTTCCACAAACTCTTACTTATTCTATTGTTTCTTCATGACCACAAAGTCTTATTACACATATGCATAACACCACATATTCTCTAGATCTAGATAAGACACCCATGCATGCTCCTTAATAGTAACAACATGTTGATATGGCATATTATGATTTTGGAGCTACCTATGAGCATCACTTGGATGTGATAATAGGGTATCATTTTCTTTCTAAAATATTCTCAAAAATTAGAAAAATAGAATATTCAATAAAATACAAAAACATTCAAATAATTGAAAAATACAAAAATATTCAACATTTTCATGTTTTATTAGCTCCTTGGCATATATGTTGTTTGATTTATGTTAGTAGACAACATATCATTTCATTCCTCTATACACATATACTTCACACATCTTTGAGTGTGATACAAACATATCGAGACACATAATATATGCACTTCTAGATGTTAGACCTTTCCTAAACTCACATCATATAGTACACTGGGGGCATCTACTTCTTTGATCACAATTGATACAATTTATATATTTTTTATGATAATTTATACATTATCATGTTTGAGCTTACATGGTAACACTTACAAATGCATATATCCATGCTCATACATTTCACAGTGTACTTGACATACTATGCTACCTAGCATTTTTTACTAACACATATATGCAAGGATTAGTGTAATATGTTTATGCTTCATCTATTTATCCCTTCATTTAGTGTTTAGCATTGCTTTCTATTGTATTTATTATATAACATTTGAACTTGTTCCTTTCCTATTATCCCATGTGCCATTGTATGTTGTTTGGACATTTGAATATGTCATTCTATGTAGATTAGACATTTAAATATGTCATCCCCTTAGATTATGTGGAATTTGAACATGCCACTTGTATGAGGTCTCCTACAACCAATATTTTTCATTACATTGAGTGCTCTTGTGTATGTGCTTAAGTTTTTTTTTTATTATTATTATATTATTGCTCTCTAGACATTGTCATGATCTATATCATGCATCTTAGGACTTGATGTGATCACATACTATGATGATATATCTACTTCAACATGTTATCCCTATATGTTACATGACTCATACATAGATTATACAACTAACTTATCCTTTTGAGGTAAGTTAGCTACCATATTCTATATCACTCACCTCAAAAGGGGCATGTATTAGTTGGGAGATGTCATAGAAGCATGACCTCCATATTTTTCACAATTTCTAAATTTTAGTAGGGGCATGTTATAAATACATGATGGTTATACTTATACACCACGTCAGTGTCCATATTTTAGTGGGGGAATATCATAAAAATATGACCTCCACACTTATACACCTTCTTAGTATCTCCATATTTTATTGGGATCATGTCATAGAGACATGACCTCCACACTTGAACAATCTCTAGTTTAGTTCCTTGATTTAGATATACACTTGGGTCAGAATCCTATAAATTGGATCAATTTTGCATAGATGTGACATGATTTTTCATATTTTTGATATGTATACTCCAAATCAAATATATCATAGGTGCATATGCCATGATATTGCACCAAAAATTGAAAAACATACCAATTATACTACTTAATAAGATGCACCAATTACATTATGATGTACTATTATAAATCCTTTTTTGATACAATAGTTGGTTTATTTTATAGTTTTAAGTGATTAAATAATTCAAACTCACGATATTTATATTTGGAGTGATTAAATAATCTAATATCACCATATTTATAGGATAAGTTGATATAACCATTCACCCTAACCAGATTATATATTTTCACACTTGATTTTTGTGATTGAGATATAGTGATCTCAATGGCCATGTCATAACTCATATTTGCACTAGATTGGGGGAATAATACCTTAAAATATCTCTGTTCAAATCTCAAAGGTTTATGTCTGAACCTTTTCTAACTCCAATGCTTTATAAGGAAAAATCTTTACTAATTCAAAGCATTAAGAGGCAACATGGTTGCATTGATACACATGTGTAATCCTTCCTTGGTCTCTTTCTTTCTAAGCATTTCGATTATTTTAAATTTTAGATTATATGTACTAATTTATATTGTAACATTATCTTGGTTACAATTCATACAAAATTAAATCACTCAAAGTGGATTTAATCATTTAGTTGAGGTGTGTTATACACACCTAGGTACACATTTAGTTCTTTTAACCTTGTAATTTTATTATTATGCATTACTATATTTAAGGGGAGGTAAATGTTGATACTAAACTTGGATATTTATAACATCTCAATCTTGTATATTTGATAAATATCAATTAGGAATCTACCCTTCAGTTTTAGACCTTATTTATGCGAAAAAGGCTCTTATTCTCCATCTCACTATGCCTAAAATATTATCTCTTAGTATAATCCATATCATTTTGATGACCTAGATCTCATGTCCTAAAAAAAAAACTTAAAACATGATAAACATCCTACACTATCATTTTTATATCCATACTTATTTTCTATCCATTTGGACACTACCATCTAATAGCCATAGAGGTAAACTACAATCGACTATAGTGTCTAGATATTTATCTAGTTTCCAATTGTCAAAAGTCATCCAACTTACAAATGATTTAAAACCTATGGTTCAGCCTATTTTTCTTATTGAAGCTTATTGTGTGATATTTTCAAAATGTGTGGTATAAATACAAGTCTAAGCCTTCTCATTCCTCATCTAGAAAATACTAATCAAACACCTACTAAAGCTATATTAATAAACTACATAGGCACTCTATTATTCCCTATTTTCATTTCAAGCATATGAGAAGTCAAATTACATGTCTAAAGAATTAAAAGAGTAACTCATAAGTGATATTTGTCAAATTACAAACTAGATCACTGCATGCATCATTATATAGAATATTGCACCCTTGTTCACATAATTTTCCACACATAGGGGATAACTACATAAGTTTGAGGCCCTCCTTGGAGTATTTTATATGTAGCTAATACCCATTAATAGAGGGTTATTTGGGGAAGATCAACACAGTGAACTCACTAACCCATTTTTTTTATCAAATTCATTCTAAGGGTGAATAAGGGTGAAGATCTAGGGTTTGATCAATCATTGAATAGTGACAGCATATGTCCCTAAATACATCATCCTATTCAATCTTCCACCTCAATTTTAAATCTCTTTCCATCTAAACATGTATTTTTATGTATAGTATTAAATGCTTAATCTTCCATCCCAAGTTCAAATCCCTTTCCATCTAAACAAGCATTTCTGTGTGCAAACATTTAATGGGTGATTTTACAATCCATGAAAAGTTAGAACTAAGGACATATAAATGTGTCACAAATATAAATAACACATCAATGTGAATGGAAAACATATCAATAACAATTATGGTAAAGAATATTTGTAATTTTGAAAATGTGAATGAATAACATAACATTAATTCACATGAACGTATCAACAACACATCAAAAATATTTGACAAAATGGTTTGGTTTGATACATCTGAGTCAACATTTACTTGAAAACATATGAACAATAGCTATGGTAAATAATATTTGTAATTTTAAAAATGTTTGTGAATAATTGTAACAAACTACCTAGTTGTTCTTAGGAAATGCAATAAATTTTCTTTTTTAAAAAAAACTAAACATTGAATATTCATTCAATCAAAGTTGCTAGATATACTTTAGTCAGTCATAAACAACAACTTCAAGTAATAACAATTTCAACATTCCAATACTATAAACAATAGAATAAAATGTAAGATATAGAAAGTTTACTATCTCATAAGGCTCATTAGCACAATTTAAAATTCCCAATCAAGTATTGTTACTAATTTAACCACTTACATGGATTGATATGCAATCAAGTCTACCTATCCTAGCTTAAGGATCTAGACCCGATGCCCCACCATAAACTTGGGCAGCCTGCATATTTGATCCTTGAAATTAGGGTCTAATGTAGTTCTCCTTTCAATTGTGATGGTCTCCTCCATGAGACGTCACCACTGAGGGGTTGGCACTCTAAGCCAAATAGGGAATAAACTAATCATGACACATATTAGCTTCTAAATCTTAGGTCTATAATCCCATAGCTAAATGACACACTCTAGCATAATACCATACTAATTTAGGCCCATGTGCTCACCCAATAAATCTTACATGAAAACCTAGATATTAGCAATGATGAAGGAATCAACATTCCTAGTTCCATAGAGAATCACATGTTAGGCATAGGATTAAGCTAAGTATACAAAATAAAGCAAGTTTACATCCATATCACATAACGATCAATCTTGAAATTTGTTTAAACTCAAAAGATTGTATGTACACACACATTTTGTCTTACTAGCTAATATAAACATATTACTCAAGTAATAATCATAAAATTAATTTAACAATCATTTTAGGTAAGAGTCTATATATACAACTACAATATGTACCACCTAAGTATTTACATCTAAGCTAACGGATCCTATGATATTCCATACTATCATAGTTCATGATCACTCTACTAAAACATTAATAACCATAACTTATATCTATTTGGGTATGGGTCAAGATATAACATATACAATATGTACCATCTAAGTAATTTCTATACTATGAAACTCTATGACATCCCATACTATCATAGGTCTTTATGCTTGAGAATCTGACTCAACACCAACAATAATCTTCACCCAACCATAATAAATAAAACAAGTCAGGATTATACTATCCGAGTATACATTCAACAACAATCCAATGAGAACAAAATCTCAAGGCACACCTCATGAAGCACTATGCTATTATATAAATGTCAAATCACTTTCATAATTAATTTCCTCATGAATATACCACATACAATGTTCATCCTACAAGATGCAACAAACTTGATCCTATCGACAGGTTTGCATAATAGTACTATACTATAAAAGGTCTATTTGCTTTCACTAGCATTGTAACAATTTTCATACTAAGGAATACCTATCAAGGATAGTTTCTTATGCCTGTGCTCATTCCTTGGGCTGCCATACATATCTATAATGTCTCCTACATGCACAAAATTAAGGTTAGATGTAGTTTTACCCAAATACTAAAGGTATAAATACATTCCTTTATTACAGAGAGAAGACTCAAGGGTCCTTACAACCCTATCACTTACATCACTATGTATAAGCTAGGACTATTGATGTCTAAGATCATTCTCGCGTCCTCCTATACTGCCACAATTTGAATTTTAACTACATACAAAAGGGTATCAATTAGTTTGTATACCGCTATTCAATTCTAATTCATAATATTATCCTCTCATGTATAATATCTCTATAAATATGGGCTACATAACCATAGAGTATGTCATAGTTCTTGATTTGAGAGTCCTTTCATAACCATACTATCCAGGTATGTGTATCAAAGGACTTTAACATCATGCATCAAATATTAATAAATATTGTTCAACATGTTAGTACACCCATGTGCTGTAAGTTTCTACTACATAACGTGTATCATAAGAAAAATATATTTATACTATGCTATCACATAATATTTAAATCATATATATGAATTTACAATGTTAATCTAACATTACTTTAGCTAAAGATCATCTAGATCAGTCAAATTCATAACACATCACTTGATTGGGTTATACATACCCATCATTGGTGATGCTAATCAAGCTTGAGAAACAATCTTGATGCTTGGGTAGTATCATCAATACAGGCCCCATATATACATAACATATAAATAATCCAAAGCATAATCTCACCATCTAAGTAAACTAATCTAAAGATCATATTTGCATACATGTAATATCTAATATAAATAAGCATATATTGACAAAATCATGCCAACCAAAATATGACTACCAAAGTATCTATTAACTTAATTATAATAGATATTTCCAAGCATAATCCAATGCATTTGTACAAAATAAGTACATTTAAGAGAACAATGATGTCTTCGACATTTTCCAAAATGATTAAGTTTGGTTTCCTATAAAAACCAACAAAATTATGGAAAGACTCTAATTACCCATTTTTCATAATTTTAAAATAACACAAGTATGTAATAGCACATAATCAATTGTTTCCAAACATATTCTATTGATTTCATTCATATATAAAAACCCAAGATTTTTATTTACTGACCTAGCATTTAATTAAGGGATTTGAACATTTCATTTATCAATATAAAATATGTTCATCACTCCATGAAATAATATAATATGGTCAATATAAATTTGGGATTTAAATATTAATTAGGGTTTCACTTAAATAAGACTCGGTATTTTAATTATAAGGATATCTTATTTATCATGCTTATTATCAAAATACATTGCTAGTTGGAAACGTAAATGGAATGCTTTCTGTTCATCTGTTATTCAAAAATCCAAAGAAAAATTAAATTTCCACCAAAAACTTGATCTTGCATTAAAGGAGATACATGATTTATTTTATTTAAAAACTTTAGCACATTATCTAAAAGGTTTAGTGTATTAACCATACGACTCAACTTATTAGCTATATGACTCTGCATTCTGCCTTCATGACAAGGCATTCACCCTCTATCATGGCATTTTCATCTTACATATTTGTTAAGGTTAAAATAATTTCTACACTCGATGTTCAATCCCACTAATTTAAAAAAATACTAAAGTTCAACCATATATAAACCTGTATATAGATATCTGGTTCGGATGTGACAAGTATTGTTATAATTTAATTAAAAAAATATTAATAAAACACAACTGTATATAAATAGATATATTTATCTGGTTTGAGTCTTATATGTATTGATATAATAAATATATAAAACATGCTCTATGTAATATTTGACGTCACACAGTAGACTCAGACATATCATAGTGTAATAAAATTGACTTGTATTACAGAATGAATATATATCTAATAAGATGATCATATCAACTAAAAAAAGCTCAATTAATAAGTACATTATCTTATTTTATATTTAGCCCAAAAGCTAATTTAAATGTTTTTAGGCCAATAAGAGAAATATAGTTGTTTTATTAATCTAGTCTTTTATTACTCACTCTTAATAATATTGGTTTTCATAATGTACAAGTTAATAATGGCCAAAACCACTCTTCATGGGTTAAAATGAAAGCAGTTTGATTTCAAAACTAGATCTAACCAAAGCCATTCACAATAGAATTGTATCTCATTTAGGGAGTCATTAGATCCTTACCAAATTGCATAGGGAAATATATATTGATAGTTTTTGCTAAATCAAACCAAGATTTTAGATTTATCCTCAAGGAACCCCTTAAATCAAACTCCAGCTAGATAGATGGTTTTAATTTGTTAATTTTATTGATTATTAAATTAATTGTGACTTCATATGAATTATATAAGATCCGTATACTATCCAACCTCTAGCCTTAAAACAAAGCTTAAATTGACTTATAAAACAAGTAGGAAAATCAACCACTTATAGTTGGAGGTCACCATTACAAAAGAGGGGTTTCCTTCCTACCACAACCTTGTATCTTGTCCAAATGTGGCATGCAGTTGTTCCTGGGTCAAATCATAGTTCTTCTACATCTCCATTTTTTTTCTAAGAAAGACTCAACACTCCCATCATGCCCCTCAATTTGCTCGACTCACCCCTGGTGACTATTTTCCTCTTCGAACCTCCATTGTGTTGATTCACAATAATGTACATTCAAATATGCACCAGCCAAAGTATAATGACACTCATGACAGAGTGGCAAAAAGTTAGTTTCCATGATATAATTGTTAAACATAGGAAACAAATATAAAACAGCTTGCTCACCTGACCAAAGCACATTTTTAGGTCATGTCTAGACATGGAAATTACGCATATTTTTAGTCTATTGAAGCATAGAGAGGATTTATGAGTCTATTGAAATCCTTGACTGAAATGGAATGTTGTTTCACTAGGGCTAAAATAGTTGAGATAAAAGAATCATGGTGACATTGCTCTTGGTTGAGTTAAAAAAAGAAAAGAATAGAACTTGATATGGTAATAATAATAACATTTCTAGATGAAAAGACTATTGTGGGAGGTTTGAATCCTGTACATGGTGATATCAAGGATTGTGTGCAGCAATGAAGAAGGCAAGGTCAATGACATGATAGAAGAGAGGCAGTTATAGAGATGGCTTGGCGTGGTGCAGCTTCTCCAATTGATTTTCCATTTTCCTCCATGCACTATTCCTCCCTATTCCAATCTATATATCTCCTTCATGCTGCATTATTTTCCTCTTTCACCATTATCTTTCGTGTATCATCTTGTTTCTAACTCCCTTTCTTTTCTTTCCCTAATACCTTTTATTTCTCTCTTTTTTGCATGCCACTTGAAACTAAAGCTATAGGCTTTGTTCCAACTCATTAAATGGGAGTCCCAAAAGTAATGATTGGATAAATTTCTAATTTATCTTTGTTGATTTCCCAGATAGTATTAAAATAACACTTCTTTTACAAAGTAAAGCCATCATAAGATTTCATGCATTAATATTAATAATCAATTCCACTTGACTAACACCAGATAATAGTATATGTTTATCTTAGTCTTTAATTAGGATTTATCTACATTCAATTAACATAATTAATATGTTAAATATCATAAATCACTAGTTTCCTTATATAAAGATTAAATAGTTAAAGATTATAATAAATCTTTATTTCAACAAATTAAATATGGCATTACTTACTATTTTAATTTTCCATTGAAAGATGCATTAATGACAAAATTTTATAGAGTATAATATAAATCATCTCACCACATAATAATCATTATAACCAATTTCAAATCCATGGATTTAAAGGTAAAAACATAGGGTGAAATTGAAATGTGACAATAACATAGGAACATTAATTCATAAGAACATATCAATACCACGACAACAATAATTCAAAAAAAGGTTTGGTTTGATACACTAAGTCAATATTTATTATAATGGGAATAAAAATATAAATTTTGATACAAAAACAATAACATTTACTCATATGTGAATGAAAGCCTTCAAGGCTTCAATCCATATAGCTAAAAATGATCAGTAACACATTAAATACTTGCAGGTTAGTCAAGGTAGGTAATGTTTCATTCCTCTATAATGTCTAAGATACAATCTATGTTAAACAATGCATTCTACATCAAAGTTCATTGGTTTATATCATCGTTCATTTCACATCTATCACGTGTGATTTAACTTTTAACATGGCATGATGAACATGATTAACATAATATTTTATTCAGGAAAATATTAATGTGTCACAAATATAAATCACACAACATGAATTCATAAAATAATTTTGTTTGATATTAAAAAAATCACTTTTTATTTTATGTGAATGAAAACCTTAATTTTGATACAAAGACAATAACATTTATAGGTATGTGAATTAAAACTTCCAAGGCTTCCATCTAACGTTAAATATTCCAACCCATGTTGTGTATGGACATATAAATGCACAAAAAATATAAATCACACAATGAGATGAATTAAGAAAATAATTTGGTATGATTATTATTATTTTTTTTTTAAAATGTTAAGTGAATGAAAACCTCTAGGGATTCCATTAAAATACCAACTAATTTGGATAATCTAGATGTGAATGAAAACATGTCGATGTGGGTAATGTTTCATCCTTCCAACATGATGAATAGGCTAAAGATGGTGCACATAGTGGCATTAACATGCCACATCAATATAAAAAAGGCTACCAAGCATATTTGAAAATATTAGTTACATATTAAGAATACAACCATCTTTAAACATGACACTTCTTTGCATATTAATGACATAAGAATCTTCTTACATGGCCATAGAATTTAGAAAATGATATGGGTTGATACGAAAATAATAATGTTTATTATTATGTGAATGAATACCTAAAGGGCCTCTATGAACATAGTAGTAAGTGTTGAATCATATGTAAAGGCATGCCAAAACACCATGAACATATAAGGCACAATAACAATAACAATAACAAGCACCTAAAAAGAAAAATAATACAATTGTGGATTTAGCTGCAAGAAACACACATGTTTAACATTTATTTATTCCATTAACATACCACTAAATGTTGACTCAAATGTGGATGTATGCAAATAAAACCATAAACATAAAAGGCACAATAATAATAATTATAGCCACATGAAAATAAAAAGAATACAATTGTGGGTATAGTTACATGAAACACCCCTACATGTGATGTTTCAATACTCCATTTTGTCGATAGAAATTGATATATGAAACGTTGCATGGTTGAGAACTATTGAGTAGGTTTCATGGCCATTTTTGGAGGGGAGAGGGTACAAAAAAAGGCAAGAAGAGTTGTTTGTTGGTGGAGCATAGAGTGACACTAACTTGTCACATTAATACAAAAAATCCTGTCAACCTTCATAAAAAATGGCATTACCTTTCATATTAATGAGCCACACATCTTCCAACATGGCAGTTCGTTTAATATTAATGACCCACATGTCTTCCAACATGGCACTTCATTTTATATTAATGACCCATACTAATTTTATGTCGTGCCTCAATTCAAATTTTTTAATCTAGTGATAAAATAATGTGTTCATTTGAAAATTATCATTGATCAAAATTTTAAAATTAATTGGTCCTTTTGGTTTTAAGTTTGGTAGCATATTAAATGACATTAAATAGGACCATGACACACCTTATTACATACTAATATACCCCTATACAATTTTTATACTATAAGGGGTTGACCTATTTTGACTTGTGGTCAAAATAGTCAATAGTGTCATCACATCATCTTTCGACTACTTTCCAATCATTTTTTCCCATCCTCATGACCCCGTATACACATTGTAACCATCCCCATTATTATCCTAGAATTTATAAATATCATTCCACATCATATCATCACATTCTTATCATTACACAACATAATAAAATAACTACATTTTTCTTTATTGTCATTAACATAATATCAATTATTACATCATCTTCATACTAAAAATCCATATGTTTTATAGCCATCACAAACTTCCCACCATTTTTCAAAAAATTACACAAACCTTATCACATCATTTATTTTATAATTACATTTATTACATACAATCCAAATCCCTACACCACTGCTACATCATGCCCTACATCCCACCTTGTGGTGGTGGCTTCAATGATGGATGCATTGACTGGCTTGATGATTGAGAAGTTGGTGTCCTTTTGGATCAACCAATCTCCCTATATAAATGAAAATTTTGTCCTATTGGCACTACATGCTCATGTAAGGCTCTTCAATATTATGTCTCTTAAGCCATCCTCACCACCTGGACTACCATATCTTTGAATCCCAGGGCATCCATGATCATCTTTCTTCTTTGAAAGATCATTACTCCTAGTTGTAATGCCCTTTCAAAGAGGGGAGAAATGTATGCATCTATTTCTTCTTGCCAAAGTGACTCACTAAATTATGCCTAATCATGTCTAATATCAACACTTCATCCCTATATCCTATATTAGCATCACCCCTTCATGTTCTTAAGTCAATTAATTAATTAATCCAAACTATATGAAATATCCCACTTTCCACATATTTACATTTTCTTAATATTCAAAATCCTAATTTACCCCACTTTCCACATATTCTCTAATTTTATAATTATTTATAAAATCACTTTTCCAATCACATGTTCCCCCGTAAAAGAAGGAATAAAGGCTTCCCACCTCTAGAACCTTCTCCCTCAAATTTGAAATTTTAAAGGGAAACCTTCCCTCAAATCCCTTCCAAAAACCTCTTTAAATAGTGCCATGCCCAGACACGGAAGAACAAGAGAAGGATGAAATCCAAGTCTATGTTGTTTTCATTGCACTAGCTCTTGCATCCATCATAGCATCCAAGCATTCAAAGAGTCCATCAAGTTGTCCATCTTGAAGCCATTTTCAAGCAATCCAATATTAAGACAAGTAGCATTGGAGAATCGGTTGAAAAATCTTGGAGGGAAGCCAAAGAGGAGTGAAATGATGGTAAAAACTTGTTATTAATTCTAATCATTTATTAATTTCTCTCCTATTGATGTTCTTTGTGAGATTTGAGTTAGATTTAATATCATCATGCATACTTAGATCTATTTTGCTCAAATTTTATGAAGATTCAAAGTTAATGAAGACCTCTAGGTCTTCCATTAAAACACTAGTAAACTTGGAGTCAGATGTGAATGAGAACATGTCGATGATGTGGGTAATGTTTCATCCTCTAAGATGGTGGATATGTTGAAGATGGTGCACATAATGGCATTAACATGCCATATTAATATAAAAAATCCACCAAGCATCTTTGAAAATGTTCGTTTCATATTAAGAATACAACCATCTTCTAACATGACACTTTCTTGCATATTGATGACATAGGCATCTTCCAAGATGACCATAAAATTCAAAAAATGATATGGGTTGATATAAAAATAATATTTTTTATTGGTATGTGAATGAATACCATAAGGCTTGCCATGAACATACTAGTAAATGTTGAATCATATGTGAAGTCATGTAAAAACACCATGAGCATATAAGGCACAATAACAATAACATACACCCGAAAAGAAAAATAACACAATTGTAGATTTAGTTACAAGAACACACATGTTTAATGTTTCATTGCTCCATTAACATACGACTAAATGTTGAATTAGATGTGAAGGCATGCAAAGAAAACCATGAACATAGAAGGCACAATAACAATTATAGCTATATGAAAATAAAAATAACACAGTTTTGGCGTTTAGTTACATGAAACATACTTGCACATAATGTTGCATCCCTCCATTTTGTTGATAGAAAATGATATATGAAATGTTGCATGGTTGAGAACTTTTGGGTAGGTTTCATGGCCATTTTTCTTTTTCTTTTTTTTTAATTTTTATTGGGGCGTGGTGGGGAGGGCGAAGCGGGGGAGGACACAAGGGGGAGAGGGTGGTAGAGAGGTGTAAATGGAAAGGCAAGGAGAGTTGTTTTTTGGTGGAGCGTAGAGTGACATTAACTTACCACATTAACGCAGAAAATCCTACCAACCTTTGTCAAAAATGGTCTTACCTTCCATATTAATGAGCCACGCATCTTTTAACGTGGCACTTCATTTTATATTAATGACCCATACGTCTTCCAACATGACACTTTATCTTATATTAATGACTCATACTAATTTTGTGTTGTGCTTTAGTTCAAATTTTTTTAAGCTAATAATACAATAATGTGTTCATTTGAAAATTATCATGAGTCAAATTTTTAAAATTAATTCGTCCTTTTAATCGTAAATATCAGTGGCACTTATATAATGACCAAAAAATAATGTCAATGAAAATTTTGACATACAACTTTCGATTAAATATATTTACTTCTTAAATATCTTATTTAAATATAAAAAATATTAAACTATCTAAATCTAAGATTTTACGCTATAAAATAATATAATATGAAAGATGTTAAACTCCGACCCTTTCTGCTAATGAAATGTTTTCATGGATCATTAAAAAGATAGAATGAACTAAAGATCTAATAATTTTCACTTTATTTTTATTTTGTTTAAATGGGGACAAGAAAAACCATAAATTTTGTCACAAATTACAACGCATTTACAATACCAGACTAGTTTATGACACCAATTATTAATCAATCTCAATTCTCGAAGTTTAGCGTTAGAAAAAGATGAAGGCCCCGCACGCCACCTGAAGGAGATGTTTCATGGATTGGCAATCTGATCACGGACGTCTCTGCTGACGTCATGTTGTGTTTCTGTTCTTAAGGTGGTCCCCGTAAAAAATAAAGAGATAAAAAGGCCAAAACCAGTCACATGCCAGTTTGTTGGATCCTCTTTGTTTGTGTTGGGTCACTGGAGGAAGATCAATGTCTCTCGCCTCACATACAAATTCCTGTTTTTTAAGGGAACAATACTGCTCATACTTTAGTACAAACGAATTGAATTTGGTAGCAATGTAGCCGTATTTCGGTAAAAGAAAATAAAAAATAAAAATAAAACTGTAGAAGATTATAGTAAGTATAGATTTTATCCTTAATGTTCTTATTCTGCTGAACCATAGTAGAATTCGAAGGGCAATGTTGAATAAGTAAACATAATCATTGAGGTAGTGATCTTAGTTAGAGGAAAATAACATAGAATTCAAGGTTTTAAATCTTAGAGTCAGAGGTTTTATTGTATAAGATGTCCTTCCAACAACAACTACTCGATTGAATAATCATGGTAAACTTAAAGTTCTGGCTTACTTTTCTTGCAACAAATACTTTTCAAAAAAGAACGGTCAAGTCTTGACACTTGGAGGCTTTGTTCTTCTTTTAACAACCTTTTGTAATTTCATTTCTTATTTATATTCTCTATTACTCATATGTTTAACATTTTATAAAAATGTGTAATCTCTATATAGTTGCCAAATGTTTCTTGACATTTGTGTATACCCCTAGGACTAGACCCCCTACTGTGTTTTAGTTCATGTTTCAACTTAAATTAAAAGATTTATTTTTAATTTAAAACAATTATAACTAAAAATAATGAAGATGTGCCTTCAACAAGTACTAAAAAATTCTTTCAAAATAAATTAAACTTTGAGAATGTATCAATAGAAAAGGCATGGCATCTATTTATTAACTCTCTAATCATTAAATTTTACAACCTAAATGATAAGATAGAAAATAAAAATGAATCTCTTCAATTTTGATCCAAAGATATACATTGAAGATATGACCATGCAACAATATGATGAATTTAAGTGTAATAATTTTGTATTTGTTGAAGCCAGGAAGAAATATAAATGGATTGTTATGAAAAATAACAATTTTGTAATACATGAGAATTCACCTTCTTGGTGGAGCAAGCCATGGCCCACTAAAATATCATGATACCATAAGGTGGAGTTTCATTCTCACATGTTTATCTCAATTGTCATATGGAATGTTCAAGGTTCTCTTTTATCCTCATCATGTTATTTAAGCAATGTTATACAGAGTAAAGACTTGTTCTTATTCATATAGACTCATAAAATAAGAAACTAATATCTACCGAACTTCCTTTGAATCACATGGTTCTAAAAGTATATGGTAGTTTTTGAATCTAGACATTTGGGTGGTATTGCTTGCCTCATGGAAGACCCTTTAATATCCAATATTCATACACAAGCTTCACATTCTATATATATGTGGATATATATTAGCACACAAGCTTCATATTCTAAATGCTTTATAACAGTTTGTTATCTGCCCTAATTTTCTCACCACATGCTATGGAAAGGAATGGCGAATCACCATATGTCGATATTTATTCTAATATTTTTGTGTTCTTAGTAGTGGGAGATGATATCCTCTTATAATATTTCAATGCTTGTACATGCGACTTAAAATTCTCCCACTTTTCAATTCTAGTTCAAATCCATTAAGGTTAAAAGAGATGGAAGAAGAGTTGGACATTTACATATAGTCATCTAACCATTCCATTACACCTTATAAGAGACATTTGGTTAGACTTGTTGAATCTCTTAGTTCTACATGGACTCTCTTGCTTTCACTGTTTAGGTGAATTTACTTACTATCCATATGTTAGAAAAGCTAATGTGGTGGAATATATGTTGACCTGCAAATATTTGTTGTAATTAATATCTCCTTTTTAGTGGACCATGCATAAATTTCATTCAACGTTGTACTCCCTAGCATTAAAGATGTAACTATTTATTCTCATACCCATCACTCTAACTTGTATTTAATTTGACCATATTTTTTAGGATTCTTACAATAAAAATTTGAAATTTAGGCTATTAGATATATAAATTCTACTCATAACCTAATGGAGAGATTTGAGTTTCTCTATAAAAAAAATTTTGGAATAAAATAATTCAATTCTTCTCTCATTTTATTCATAATCACCCCATTACCCCATAGAACCCCTTTCCCTTCCCACCCTTTGCAACATCCTTATATGAATAAGTATATTCAAACCATTTATCATTGTATCCTAAGAAATAAGAAAAGGTCATCTATGAATAGTAAAAAAGAGATACACTCAATATGCTTATGTTCAATGCTAAATCCTTTTAGAAAACCTTCCTTTTGAGAAAGTACTCATGTGCCATATCCGATAAAGATAGATGGTTCAATAATAATATATTTTCTATTATGTGGCATTCCAAAACAAGTTTCAATTTTAGTGGCAAATAAAGTACAAGGTAAGTGTATGTTAAAATACTATATGATGTTACAAGCTATTTTAAAACTCAAGGTATGTCGGTCAACCGATATAGAGCACTTAGGAGTATAATTTACTCATCATAGTCCAACTCTCCTAGAAAAACATATTATTAATCACTTAAATATAGTGGTTTCTAATATATTCCCCCTTGCATGGGTGTCTCATGTCATTTGTCCTATATATTTAAATTGGGAAACCATCTTGGTTATTCCCACATAGAGTAAACTATTTTATAAAGTGCTATATAGTTTGATTTATAAATTTGTAACATCAAAGAAAAATTGAGAAATAGGGAAACATGAATTAGACAAAATAACCACATAATATACCATAAATTGACACTTAGGGAACCTTTAATCAAAGAATTGAGAACACACATTTTTAATGTTTATTTTTCTTTTGTTAATTTCAGGAAGGCATTTGACACTTTTACCATATAGATTATAATCCAATGGCTTTAATTTATACATATTATATAGCATTTGGTTGTTCTTATGATGATTCTCTATGAGGAGATAGTTGGCCAGGTCTGAAATCCTATTGGTTTTATAGAATATAATAATAACACCATTGTGTTTTATATGAATTTAGAATTAATGTGGTTCTAATTAAGATAAAATTATTATTATTATTATTTTAAATCAAAACTTATAAAATAACTTGAATTTAGCATAATGAAAGCAAAGTATTGAAATAGTAGAAATCCAATCGTATTAAAAAAGGCTAACTATGAATAACAACATAAGACTTAGATATCATACACATGTAATTTGAATATGTGTGACTAAAATACAATAATAAATGATCAACTTATACTAATCTTTCATGTGCATAGGAACTATAACTTTAAATGCTCAGGGTCAATATTGACTAGTAAGGGGTATGATTGACTACCACTACTGTTCTCTACTGGTTAATTATATCCACTATGAAAAATTGGGGAAATTAGGTCACAACCACTTATGCCTAATTAAAAAATACTTATGTGTATAAATTTGATTTTCAATGTGCATGAATGACTTACAAATGACTTATTCAAAGTTTAAACCCTGATAAGGCTTACATTAGATGAAAACCTACAAAGATAAAAATGAGGAGTGCAATGGGTTGAGTTTACCCCAATCACTCCCATGATGATTGATTATTATTTATGTATCTAATACTCTGAAGAGGAAAATCAATCCCACATAGTTTTTCCACTTAGAGTGTTTTTTGTGATTGTGTTCCTTTTACTAAATGCATATATCTAGCAATGAATTTGATACTTGATAATTATTTTATTTTAATTAGACAGAATAAGCTTTCAAATTGATTAAGAAATGATTATAATTAGATTTGAGAAGAATACATAATTTTTTCTCAGTGTGCAATAGTGTAAGTATTCTTCAGTAGTGAATTTACCAAGTGATTTCTAAGTGGTAGAGTGTCTTAGATGTGCCTTTACATAAATCTAAAAGGATAAAACCTCACACTATCTATCCTAAAAATAATGACCAACCTGTAAGGGATGATCTAGATTTGAAAAGCAACCATTATTAAGGTGAAGGTTAAGATCAACACATAGGGGTCAAGAACAACTACCACTATTTACCCATATTAGTTGATTTTCTCTTGATAGGAAATGTGTGAGATTTAAAATTTGAGATGTCTGTACAGATGCTTATAGGGTTTTTTAGTGACTAATAACTTTTTATAGTTGTAAAATAAAAACTTATAAAGGGATAAGTCCATATAGGTACTTAGGATAGAGTGAGGTGGAGAAATAGGTCCAAATTTAAGTGCTCAAGCCAATTAAAGTGAAAGTGAACCAAAATTAAAATCATGATCAAATTTGAATGACTAAAAAATGGTGTTAAGTAGAGTTGTGTATGTTTTCTCCTACTGTGTTTGGTCTCTAAATAGATTAATTAGAGGATATCATAACAATTTCAAGCAGACTAAGTGACAATTGTATTCTTTGTGATATAATTGTCACTATTTTATTATTTGATAATAATATTATTATCGTGTCACATGTTATTTTATGGTAAAAACCATCTTGAAATTCTAATATCATTTACTAATAACCATGATTTATGAGTGGATTTGAGTAAAACAAGGGTCATGCTTCTATTGACACAACTAAGGGAAAAGTACATGGAACTAAAATCATTTACAAATTAAGTCTTATTGATGTTATTTAATCCTATAATTAATGTGATGTACCTTTCAAAACACTATCTTTCAATATGCTCCTTGTTGGAGAAGATAAATTACGCAAGGGATATGCTTCTATTGGTACACATGAGAGACAATGTTTCTAGCTTTAATTTTAGGATGCCATTGAAAAAATGTATATTTTCTAAACTTTAGTTTCACCAATAGTATTGTATGGTTTTAAGATTTAGAAACCTAGACTTCATAATGCCAATTGCGATGGGGTTGATAGATTTCTTATTTCTATGATATCAAAAAATTTAGGGACAAAATGATCATTTCCAGATTCATTTTTTTATATATTCATCCCCTTCATATTTTATTTGTTTTCGATGTAAAGATGTTCCTTTGCATATTAATATGTAGTGATGTTACAGATATAAAATTTGGGCATAATAGATGTCATTTAAGTATATTCAATCATCCATGAAATTATGCAAACAAGAGGTGAAGAACACTCACTATTCTCAATGTACATATTTATTAAGATGAATCAATATTGATATCAATTATCTTCCTCTTAATACAATTTCTATCAATGCTACTTACTTGTTGAAAATAGATATGCATAGATGTAATAGGGATGGGATCTACAATTCTTACATAAAATCAACTTAGACAAAACCATCAAAAACACTGTAAAAAAATGCATCAATAATAGGAGCACCATCTTCAAATTTAAGATGGATGTATTATTACTCCTAAGTACACCATGATCTGTTTTGGTGTAGACATGAGAATTATGCACCATAAGTCTTATATGACATGTGCATTATGGTTGAGTCTAATATCCTAAAATTATGAATTAGGTTAGGTATGAAATTTGGTAGAACCCTCCAAAATCTATAATTTGCATCGTAACTCCTAGAGGTCTAAAACCCCTCTCAAACATCTTGAAAGTATATACATAACATATAGCTTAAAGTATAAGGAAGTAAATGTCTATATATTTAAATATCAAATTATAATTAAATATTTATTTTATGTATATACCACCTGATTCACCCATGATAATTATTTTTACTAATTGCCATTATAATTATCTTAACTACCCATAATCCTAAAATATCTAAATAAAATCCCTTTTAACCAAGTAAATATGTATCTTTAACAACCTCCCTCATAATCAAAAACCCATGTAACAAACAAGAAACCTACTTACTTAGCTTAAGCACATAGTTAAAATCAACCAAGTGTAATATATCTAAAAAGACCATAATCATTATCGATCCTCCTATGATTGATGTCGATCCTTTTTGGATCGTTTTCGATTATAAAATCTTAAACATTTCTCTCTACAAGGGAAATCATTTTAACTACAAAAATGCTGAAGAAATTTCTATTGCCTGTGTTTTTGATGCTACGCAACAAGCTACATTACAATAAAATATATTGATATCATTTGTGAAGCCCAATGTTGCAATCAAAGATCTTATTTATCCTATAAAGAGTCTAGAACTTAGAATATTTTTTGGAAGAAGGTAGCACAATCTAGGTAAGTTTATTATACTATTTATCTTAATTTAAGTTCATATTATTTATGTTATTTATATTTATCTAGTTTCATTAGAGCCCTTAGATCATCCTTCACCCATCCAAAAGTATCTTTTTAGCTTCTAGTAAAAAATCCATGTATCCTAGTAGAATTGTTATTGATCCAAGAGAATTGACCATGATTATCCTTGAATCGACCATGACCTTCCTTGAATCGACCATGATCCCTATAAAAATCTATCAATCACAATCTCAATCTATTTTAGTATAATTTTAAACATGCAAATCAAATATCTGATCTAATCTTATTGTTTGCTTTCTAAAACATGATCTCCTAACTTTGAATAAGCATATTTTATCTCTTAAATATATATATCGTTAGCATCTTACCATATTTATTTATGTCATTTTATTACCATCTTGATTGAGGAAAGTGGGTTGACATCCATCTGAGGAAGCTCAATGCTTCTCAGAACTGGTTTGGTACTAGGCAACCCACCTACCTATCTTATTAATCAATTTTGTCCAAGTTATCTCTTGTGTGCAGATAATCCTTCCTAGCCAAAAAAGAGCTCTAACCTCACTAGATCAATGGAGCTAATCCCATGTCATAGGTATTCCTCTTTAAACCTTGTATCTTTTTTATTTTTAGTAGTTAATTTTATTAAAGGAAAAAAGAACTAAAAATTACTAAAATATTTGGTTTAATATTTCTTTTGGGTCAATTGAGAATATTCTCTCATCAGCATTGCATTGAGTCCACTCACTTTATTCTATGCCATTAACACATGTAAACTTTTTAAATAATGAAATAAAATCAAAGGAGTATTTTATATTTTGGCATCAAGTGTATAATGAGATATGTGGCAAGTTTTATTGCCTCTTTAGAGAAAATCAAGGTTCTTTACGTGATCTTATTCATTATTAGGATCAAATATGTGTACATTTATTCATAATAAATATGACCAAAAATAGATTTGGCCTCCTTAGGATTCATTAACACAAGTCTTTGATTCATGGTTCAAATTTAGACTCTTTTCTTGAACCTCAATTTTAGAGGTGAAAGTGGACCCATTATTCTACTTAGCAATCATGAGTTGTCAAGATAAAGGTCTTCACAATTTAACTCATGTTTTATATTTTATCTCCTTTTTCTCTTTCAAATTCTCATTTGAAATGTACTTTTCTTACAATCCTGTTAACTTGTTATGGTTACTATTAGGCACGCACACACACACACACACACAAATAATAATAATAATAATAATAACAATAATAATAATAATAATAATAATAATAATAATAATAATAATAATAATAATAATAATAACATGTGTTATTTTAAATTGTTTGGATCTCTCGATGTTGTGTCTTGTCCAATATTTTTACTTAGCTGAGCTAATTCTTGTTAACTAACATAGAAAGTGGGCCATGACCTTCTACTAACTACCTTATTGTTGTAATTGTGGCATATTATTAATTTTCAAGTAATAATAGTTACACTGATAGACTCTAATGTAAAAATAATATATATATAAAAACATATTCATAATAATTATTAACAATTAAATTAGTCAATCATGACCATTCTTTTAATGGAGGTATGAATTGGGTTAAATTTTTCATATGTGTGAACATTATATTATATATATATATATATATATATATATATATATATATATATATATATATATATATATATATAAAGATGTTTAAAAATATATAAATATAAAAGATGTATGCCATTATTTGAAATATTTTTATGGCTAGTCAAAGTTTGTAAAGATTATAATTATATTTACTAAAATTTTAAAAATTTATAATATATATTTTAAATAAGTTTTTGATATTTTTAAAAAAAATGTATAAGTTTTTTGATGTTTTATATTTTATCTCTTTTTCTCTTTTAGAATCTCATTCGGAATGTATTTTTCTTACAATCCTATTACTTGTTATGGTTATTATTAGACACACACATGTGCAGTCACACACACACACACATAATAAAAAATAATATGTGTTATTTTAAATTGTTTGGATCTCTCGATGTTGTCTTGTCTAAAATTTTTATTTAGGTAAACTGATTCTTGTTAACTGACATAGAAAGTGGGCCATGACCTTCTACTAACTACTTTATTGTTGTAATTATGACATATTATTAATACCTCCATTAAAAAAATGGTCATGATTGAATAATTTAATTATTAATAATTATTATGAATATGTTTTTATATATATATATATATTGTTTTTACATTAGAGTGCATCAGTGTAAATATTATTACATGAAAATTATATATATGTTCACACATATGATAAATTTAACCCAATTCATACCTCCATTAAAAGAATGGTCATGATTGAATAATTTAATTATTAATAATTATTATGAATATGTTTTTATATATATTGTTTTTACATTAGAGTGCATCAATGTAAATATTATTACATGAAAATTAATAATATGTCACAATTATATATATATGCCATTATTTGAAATATTTTTATGGCTAGTCAAAGTTTGTAAAGATTATAATTATATTTACTAAAATTTTAAAAATTTATAATATATGTTTTAAATAATTTTTTGATATCTTTTTTTTTTTAAAATGTATAAATTTTTAAAAAGTAATTTTTTGAAAAAAATTATTATATGTTTGAAAATATTATATAAAATCATTAAATTTTTGAAAGATAATTTTAAATCAATAACTATTACAAAATATTTATCTGATAAATAAAAATGATTATCAAATTAAAATCACTTAACTAAAGATGGGACTTGGCTTAACAATTCCATATAGGGCGTGGCGTACAATTTAATTTGAATAATTATATTAAGTAATGGAACTGGAAAAAATAACATTTCAAATTAAAAAAAATGTTGAAAGGATTATCAAGTTAAATCTAGAGAAAGAAAATTGTACTACTACTTTTAAGGAGGTTAATTTTATATTAAGTCATCTATTTAATCAATAAAATTTATTTTAGATAAGATTTATTTTTAAATTATTTATATAGTCAATAAAATTAATAATTTTTTTTTTTCAATAATAAATTAAAAAATTTATGAGGTAGTCTTGTTTTTAAGAAAGAAGTAATAAAACTTGCCATGAATTCTATAATATATAAAATATTTATTTGATTTTAATTTATTATTGTAAATTTTATATGTATTGATGTTTTAGAATATTAAAGGGATTTGACTCTATTTAATATGATGAAAACATATTTATAATTGTTACAAAGGAAATCTCAAATTTGATAGATTTGGGAGGAATGATATACCCTTTGTATATTTAAAGATAACACTTTAAATATTGGGGTATTTTTGTTGACAATATTTTATATAATTTTTTGTAAGTTAATTTTATGTAAACTTTATAAATCTCATTCTTGATACCTTTACAAGTATATTTTTTTAATAAATAAAATACATTAATTCAAAAAAATATTAAAAAAATGATTTACTTAAATACCAAATTTTTATAAACAAAACACATTAAATATACCAAATATTCATTCACATAAAACCTTAGATAAATATTTATTATTCTTAAATATTCTCTCTCTCATACAACTTAATTTATAAATTATCATCAATATTCAGCAGTAACTATAATACCCATAACCATAAGGAATTAATAACACTGGATGAAAAGTACATTTGAAATAGGAACATGCAATAGTAGTCCAATCAAAGCGGTACAATAACAAAAGATTGTCCCAAGGTCGTACAACCTGTGGAATAATTTAGCGGTCAAAGAGTCAGAAGGAATGCAGAGGATACTTTTCAGAAGTTTGCGGAATGGTCGGCGACATGACACGTCAGTTGACAATCCGCGTTAATGTTGCTGCGAAGGAGATAATAAATCCACGAGTTTCTCCCCGAATCTGAGTATGGACTCCAGCTTTCTCCATTCAGTACGCAGGCCTCCTTCCCTTGGTTGGCCGCCACTGTTACCCCATATTACACACGATATCTTATTCTTTTTGTAGTATAATCTCCTCCTGCTTATGCTTCCCTCCAATTCATCCCAATCATTAACTAGGCCTGTGTGTCATATTGGAGTTTGAAATATTTGTTTTCTGCTTTGTAATCAGCTTTTTCAGATGTGCAAGGAGGGAATTTAAGACAAACTGCCTTTTGACAGAGGCTTCGCCATGGCAACTCTGCACAAAATTTAATTGACACTAGAACGGTGTACAATGATAACATCACGCACAGGTTCTCCCCCAATAAAACCTTTTATTCACATTATGGACTGTGAAAGCCTTAAGATCTTTAATTTAGTGTGACATAATGGTGGTGCACAGCTAGAAAAAGACGCAGCGAGAAGAGCTACGGCACTGTAAGCAATGAAAAGGCAGACTGAAGTTTCATTCCTGGATGGGAAAAACAACGATTACAGTGGATCGGAAACGGAGAACGACAAGAGAAAGAACGATTTGGAAATGGTTAATCAATGTGGTCCAGGAAAGCTGCCGTCCTCGCTGTATAAAGGCATTGTTTCGCAGCCTAATGGAGGATGGGGAGCCCAGTTGTGTGAGAAGGGGCGGCAAATATGGTTGGGGGCCTTCCACTACGAAAAGGACGCTGCCAGTGCGAAGGAAAACGCAGACGTCAGGTTCAGGGGACAAAACGTCATGACCAATTTCATGCCAGCGGAAGAAGGGTATCCTCAGATTCTGTTGAGCGATGATTCCAATGGCGAAACAGCAGAAAAGTTACGAAAAGACCACGATGAAGAGCTCGATCACAGCAAGAATATGTCTCCGACTGTGACCTCACAGCCGTCTTTTCTAATGGGCAGATTGGCTATGCGTGTGAAGGCAGGAAAAGACATCGAAGAAGAAGGAGATCGAACGGCTGAGAAGATGGAGAAATCCGGTAGAGAACATATGTTTGACAAGGCGGTTACTCCCAGCGACGTGGGGAAGTTGAATCGGCTGGTCATCCCTAAACAGCACGCAGAGAAATACTTGCCGCTGGAAAAAAGTGGCAAAGACAAAGGATTGGTGCTCAGTTTCGAAGACAGCTCGGGGAAAGAGTGGTGGTTCCGGTACTCGTACTGGAGGAGCAGCCAGAGCTACGTGCTCACCAAGGGCTGGAGCCGCTTCGTCAGGGACAACAAACTACACGCAGGCGACATCGTATCGTTTGACAGAGCAACAGAGCGCCTTTACATAAGCTGGAGGCGGCGGCCTTGCGCAGCACTTCACCCCTACAAAGCAGCGCTTCTGCCATCCCCTTTTCAATATACTTATTTCCAATCTCCCGACCTTAACATTCGCTCTTGCGGCAGCGGCCAACGTCAGAATGTATCTTCTCCTTCACAATGGTTGCCTGCGGCACACATCGGCGGAGTTTTGAACCGCACCGCTGCCATCGCCATGTCTGCCCCAACCTGGATGGAGCAGGTGAACCCCAACGTCGGCACACAACCCGCTCAGCCTATGACTAAGGATACGAGTTTTCTTGCTACAGAGGGAAGGCGTGGCGTGGCGTTTGGGCAGAATTGGATTACAGAGCCTCTACAGTTTATGCAGCTCCAGGCTCCGGAGTCGTCGAAGGGTGACCGGTCATTGCCCGCAGAGAATGCAGCAGGTACGGACCATTGCCCCAATAGAGTGAGGCTGTTTGGTGTGAATTTGTAAAATTAATATCAGATAAATTTGTAAACTAGCAAAAAACCAGATGACGATCTTCATGCCGAGGACACTACGAGCTCTGGGCAACAAATCCATCCATAGACTGTACACTCTATCTATAGATGGGGTTGAATAGGTTTGTAAAAGCATAGATTGCAGGGAAATTTACCAACCATGGCGGTAGCGGAATTCAAAAGTTCAGTCGTCTTTACTGGTGCCTGCGCAGATAATCTCTAGATTTTTATTTTGCTTGTTATAATTGTTGGGGTGTTGTTATGTTGCCCTGTTTCGACCGGCATTTATATTTGGTCTGGTTTATTTTGATCCGATGTTTTCTTCCAAAAGGGATTCCATGAATTTCAATAGATTATTTTGCTTTGTAATTATTTGTAAATTATTATTTTATTAATAATAATTATGGTGAAGCGTTTTACTATTAAAACGTAGAAATAATTTTTTATGTTTTAATATTAATTTTAACTTTTTAATATATATTGTTTAAAAAAAATAAAAAAAATTATTTATTTTTTAATTTAAAAATAATCACAAGATTAATTTTATGGATCAATTCAATTATTTGTTACAATCAAATCAGAATATAGTTGTTTTATTTTTTCAATTTAAATTGTACTTTATATTTAATGATGTCTAAGAAATGAAGTGATATAAAAACATGACATGACAAAGGATAAAGTACAAATGGGTCACACTTATTTATTGTATATATGTGTGTGTGTTGGTGTGAGATCATCTTATAGTCACATTATAATATTCACATGACTAAAATGTAATAGAAAGGGGTTGCCATGCTTTTATTTAAAGATAATGCCATTACAAGGAACCACATATCCACAAAAGTTCACAAGTTGCACCATATAAATTACGAAGTGGCGATCCAATAAAATTTCAATACTTCATAATTTTTTTGTGGCTTTTACACAATAAAACTAACACTATGGCAATGACCAAAGCCACATATTTATTCAAACATTAGAGAAAACTTTATATTATAAACTTGTGTATTGTGACCTTATTTGGTAACCTCGTGGCCACATGGGTATTGTGGATACATTACACATATGATCTCTCTTTTGATCTGCGACCACTCAATTATTAGCCACATGGATATTATGGATACATTACACATATGATCCCTCTTTTAATCTATTGGCCACGTGGGTATTGTAGATACATTATACATATGATCTCTCTTTTAATCTGTGGCCACTCAGTTATATCACTGAATAGCCATGCAGATCAAAAGAGGGATCGTATGTTAGAGGATGAGTAATGTTGCATTCCCATGCTCTCAACATGGGGAACACAATGGTTGGCCCACACTACCCAATCGATGCGTTGGCTAGTGCCAACCAAGTGGCAGCTACTAAATTGATGGCAACCCTGGCTTATAAGCCTTACTAAATATACATTCTTCTCCATTCGGAACTGTGTAGATATACACCATTCACCATTTAATCCGTGTATGAAAAACATTCATGCGTCGGGTCATTTTCTCACAGCCTTGCAATATCAATGCATAAGCATCAACTCGGCTCTCAAAACAATCTCATCACCCATGCTTGGATCTAATGGCGAGTTCCATTCTGGCCAACCCTTTTTACCATTCACAAGCTATATCTCCCAAGGTTCAGGGCTATGTAAATAGATGATCTCGGGTATGACTGTGAAATCATCTTCCCATTTGGGCTTGTTAACAGAAATCCTATTCATCATGTCTCTCTCGAATCTTTGAGCTTGCGTATAGTTTCCCATCTCATTAGATGTAATACCTCTTCCATTTTTGGGCTCATCCAATTACACAATTCTCTCTTGGCTTGATTTTACGTACCTAAACTATGTACGCCTTCAGCATGATCTAAAGATCCATACAATAGGAGAAATCATTTTCGCAATATAGACTTAGTCTGACTGTCTTTACCAGCATACCAATTAGAAGCCTTCGCTATGTTAATTTGCCATGCTCGAGCTCTACCTCTTTAGGCAAATCACCCATCCATCCTCTAAATTGTGTATGTCCTGCTTCTATATACAGACACGTCTACCCGAGGCACAACTAACTCCTGTGCATCTCCACCCAACTGTAGGCCAATGGCTTTACCAATACGCATAATCGATTCTTGTCTGTGAAATTCTACATGCAGGTTTACACAATCCTTACTATTTGAATATTTAATAAATTTGACAATTTCATGACAATGGAAATGGTTTAAAAAAAAACACACACGGACATTGAATCTGTAGAAGTCTAGCACGAACTCAACTTCCATCATATCAGCATTACAAAGCGATTCCAAATGTTCACTAAGATTGCGATTACAAACAGTCTTGTCTCCATTCCACTTAAATCAATTTTCTTTTATTAACAAGGCCGCTAGCAGCTGTCTCATCTTCACTTAAAATCAAACTATTTTCACAAATAACCCATTACCGGGCCTCTTGTTACCTCAAGATGTTTGTTGTCAGAGTCGGCTTCAAGCAATTCTTTGAAGAATCTTCTTCGCACCAACGACCTCCATCTCTGCAAGCTTCTGCGGATGCTGGCATGCCCCAGCCTTAGCAATCTTCTTCCTGCAGCTCTTGCTGGTGGAGAGTGCAAGCAGGGCTGAAAGGGGAAACTTTTTGGCAACAGTTTGATTCCTCAGATCCAACAGATATTCATTCAAATGTCTTCATACATACTACTCTGCCACTCCATTGCAGACCTCCTCTTCTCTTTCTTCTATCAACTCTCTGGACTCGTTTCTACCTTACTCTCCCTTCTACATTCCTTTCATCCTCTTCTCCCCTTTTTCTGTCTGCTATCTTTTGTTTCTAAAAACCTCCTCTCTAACTTCTACACCAAACTTGGCTTAAGGAAAACAAAATACAGTTTTTCAATTACAACAACATACTAAGGTTGAAATTATTTCAACCATTCCTCCATTATTCCCTCAACAGCCCCAACTATTTTCTTTTTACCTTTTCCAATCTTTTTTTACTTTTATTAATTACAATTACTCCTCCTTAGATAACATCTTGGAGGGAAAATATAATAATTGAATTTGAATTCAATCATGGCTTGCATCCCAACGTCTTGCCTGAAGATGTGTGTGTAGATGCTCCTGCATCATACTCTCCCTCTAGAAACAATTTGAACCTTGGTTCAAATGAAATACTGCCTCCATGCTTTAGCCTTCATTCTATACCTGGATCCCACGGTCTTCTTGTCAATGCCAATGCTTGTCTTTGATAGTCTCTGTCTCTCATCTTGCTTTTCTTCCTCTTCTGGTATGTTCTTCTTCTCATTTCTTTCTTAGCTGCCATCTCACACTTCCATGCTTCTTCATCTTCATATATGTCTTCAAATTTTTCATCTTCCATACCTGCATTCAAAACATCAAAAGCCACCTTAGTAGAAAAACATTGAGGCCATGAAGCCTCTTGGCTGCCTTCACATTTCTGCTCCTTGATCAAAACTATTTTGACCTCTTTGCTTTGCTCTTGTATTGTCTCACTCTTTCCAATGATGCCTTCACCATGGCTTGTACCTTCCTTCATCTCTCTTGAATTACCAAATAGCTCCTCTATCATTCTCAACTCTACCTTTAGTGAGATCTCATCTATCTCACAATCTTCATCAAACTTGGGCTTATCAACCTGAAGGATTGCTTGTTCCTTACTAGCCTTACTCTTCATCTCATCACTCAACACAAATTCATCCAAATCTTCATGTCCTATATCAAACTTAGGACCAGATTGTCTTTCATCCTCTATAAGTACATTCATCCATTTTATAGTTTCTTCATACAAATCAACGTCTTCACCAACATCAATATATTTATCAAAAACAATAGGAACACCATTACCTTGTGTCTCCTTACTATCTTCAATTGCCGCCTGAAGCCATCTTATTTGTTCTGCTGCGTATTCTTTCCTTTCCCCATCATCCATCCATTTTGAACTCTCTCCTTGCTGCACATTAGTTTTCATAGCCACTTTCCATTCTTCATTTTCCATAAAAAGATTATTATATGATTCAAAAACATCATTATCCCATTTATTGCAAGCAATTGACTTACCTTTCCATGTACTTGTGTCATCCTTCACCTTTCTCTATTGATTTCTTGGTGTTGATGTCTCAACACTCACATCTTCTTCACTCTTAGCCTTCTTAGGTAGCCACATTTGATTCTTTCTCTTATCAATTGACTTCACAATCCATTCAGACATCTTATAACCATGTTCTTGTGACACTACTGAAAAACCAACTTTGTTTGTCCTTTTATTTTCTTGCACACTTACATTCATAATATGAGAAAAATCAATCTTATAAGGTAAACTTGCCTGCTTGTTTACTTGTTGCTTGCTTGTGTGCTTCACCATCCACTTAGGCATCACATATCCATGATTGACTGCTTTGTGTGAAGACTTTATCTTCCTCTTGCCTCTTCTAACCTGTGTATTAATATCTTCATGCTCACAATAACAATCAAAATCAGTACTTAACACTTCATTTACCTCTTTGATAGTTTGTTCCACAGAGCAATCTTTCTCTTCCTTTGTGCTTGGCTGTCCTCTTTCTTCTTCCTGGCTTTCAATGGCATCATGGAATTCAGCTTCATCTTCCATCTCTCCTCTCTCATGCATTAACCATTGCACCTTATCAACAACAGCAAACTCTCTTCTCACTCTTGCACATTCACTTGTGCATTTGGTGTCCTCTTTTGCACCAATCTCTTCACTCTCCAAGGCCCTTCTTTTGACCTTCACAAGGCTGCTCATACCTGCACTTAGCCATGCAAAAACAGCATTAAATACAAAAACAAGAGACCATAATGTCTCCATGAGTGTCCTCAACACTCTCATCTTCTCAAGTGCTCTTCCTGGCACTTCATCTTTTCTTTCTTCTCTCTTGTTCTCCTCAATGAGAACCTTCTTCACAACTTCTTCCTCTTGCTGCTCACTTGGCAACCTTCTTATCTTCTTACCTCTTTGGGCTTCCCTCTTCATGGCAATCTTCTTTTGCCTTCTTCTCCTCTTCACTAGGAGATCTATTGGCCACTTCAACCTTTTCTTTATTGGCCATACCCATGCTTTCCTATTCAGCTACATCCAAGACTCATACTCATCTTTAATCTTAGCTAATTCTCTCTTCAAATTAACAATTTCTTTATCAATTACAAAACTGTCCATACCTTTGATGCTTGCTTTTTTCTTGGTGCCCTCCTGTACCTTGCTGCTCTGTAGTGCCTTCAACAACACTTCCATCTCTGAGATCTTCACCCAAGTCTTTTCCACCTTTGTCTCTTGATCCCTTGTCTCACCCAAGCCGTTTCTCCTTGACTGGTCTTTTGACAATCTCCTTGATCTCACCTAGGCCTTTTGCATCCTAGTCTTTTGATCCTTTTCTCAATCCTGCAGCAATTCTACAACACTTCGTCAAACTCAAATCATAAATCCAAGCTTACCTTGCTTTGGATCTTCTTCTTGAGCATTCACTATGCTCTTCTTCTAGAGCTTCTCTAAGCTTCTCTTCTCAATTCTGCAAACTTCATCCTTTACCTCACCTAAGTCTATTTCACCTTAGTCTTTTGGCAAACTATCCAAGCTTCTTCTTGGATCTTCTTCGCTTCTTAAACCTCAATGGCTTGGCTGCCTTGAACCTGAAACTCCTTCACTTGATTGCTTCTAAACACAATAATTCATCTCAAACAACAAAGATTACTCATACCTTTTTCTCCCCAGGGTCTTCTAGTGCTTGTCTTGCTGATCCTTTGCCAAATCCTTCACAACTGCAACATCATTCTTTTCTTAATTCTGTAGCAAAAAATTATCTAATCCCAAGAGCTTCAAGCTTTGATACCATAAATGATGGCAACCCTGGCTTATAAGCCTTACTAAATATACATTCTTCTCCATTCGGGAGTATGTAGATATACACCATTCACCATTTAATCTGTGTATGAAAAACATTCATGCGTCGGGTCATTTTCTCACAGCCTTGCAATATCAATGCATAAGCATCAACTCGGCTCTCAAAACAATCTCATCACCCATGCTTGGATCTAATGGCGAGTTCCATTCTGGCCAACCCTTTTTACCATTCACAAGCTATATCTCCCAAGGTTCAGGGCTATGTAAATAGATGATCTCGGGTATGACTGTGAAATCATCTTCCCATTTGGGCTTGTTAACAAAAATCCTATTCATCATGTCTCTCTCGAATCTTTGAGCTTGTGTATAGTTTCCAATCTCGTTAGATGCAATACCTCTTCCATTTTTGGGCTCATCCAATTATACAATTCTCTCTTGGCTTGATTTTACGTACCTAAACTATGTACGCCTTCAGCATGATCTAAAGATCCATACAATAGGAGAAATCATTTTTGCAATATAGACTTAGTCTGACTGTCTTTACCAGCATACCAATTAGAAGCCTTCGTTATGTTAATTTGCCATGCTCGAGCTCTACCTCTTTAGGCAAATCACCCATCCATCCTCTAAAATGTGTATGTCCTGCTTCTATATACAGACACGTCTACCCGAGGCACAACTAACTCCTGTGCATCTCCACCCAACTGTAGGCCAATGGCTTTACCAATAGGCATAATCTATTCTTGTTTGTGAAATTCTACATGCAGGTTTACACAATCCTTACTACTTGAATATTTAATAAATTTGACAATTTCATGACAATGGAAATGGTTTAAAAAACACACACACAGACATTGAATTTGTAGAAGTCTAGCACGAACTCAACTTCCATCATATCAGCATTACAAAGCGATTCCAAATGTTCACTAATATTGCGATTACAAACAATCTTGTCTCCATTCCACTTAAATCAATTTTCTTTTATTAACAAGGCCGCTAGTCGCTGTCTCATCTTCACTTAAAATCAAACTATTTTAACAAATAACCCATTACTGGGCCTCTTGTTACCTCAATATGTTTGTTGTCAGAGTCGGCTTCAAGCAATTCTTTGAAGAATCTTCTTCGCACCAACGACCTCCATCTCTGCAAGCTTCTGCGGTTGCTGGCATGCCCCAGCCTTAGCAATCTTCTTCCTGTAGCTCTTGCTGGTGGAGAGTGCAAGCAGGGCTGAAAGGGGAAACTTTTTGGCAACAGTTTGATTCCTCGGATCCAACAGATATTCATTCAAATGTCTTCATACATACTACTCTGCCACTCCATTGCAGACCTCCTCTTCTCTTTCTTCTATCAACTCTTTGGACTCATTTCTACCTTACTCTCCCTTCTACGTTCTTGTCATCCTCTTCTCCCCTTTTTCTGTCTGCTATCTTTTGTTTCTAAAAACCTCCTCTCTAACTTCTATGCCAAACTTGGCTTAAGGAAAA